>JAJHIY020000669.1:140000-141921 GCA_022114975.2 Lampris megalopsis | reverse complement strand
CACAAATTCACGTTTGCGGCGGCCTCACCCAGGACCGTCCATGCAGTGTCTTTGTCCACGTCTGCATCTAAGTTTGTCTTCGTTCGCTGGCTGGGAGAGCTGGCGCTGGATCAGCTGGGAGAACTGGCCCTGGATCAGCTGGGAGAACCGGCGCTGGATCAGCTGGGAGAGCTTGGTCTGCTGCATCCTGTGGGCCCAAGGACCACGGCCCTGCCTGGAGCTGCGCCCGAAGAGGAAACACCGATGGCGGTCTGACAGGACGCGGAAGCGGGGCAGGCTAAGCTAACTGCTTGCCCATGCAGACCAGCAGTTCCAATAACACCGAGGGCGGCATGGCGGCGGTCTCGCCTAGACTTGACTGTGTTTTTAGTGTCGTCGTGAGGAGTGCGGGGAGGCGTGTAGAAGGTTTCTGGCTGGGAGAGCTGGTGCTGGATCGGCTGGGGGAGCCTGGTCTGCTGCGTCCTGTGGGCCCAAGGACCACGGCCCTGCCTGGAGCTGCGCCCGAAGAGGAAACACATATGGCGGTCTGACAGGACGCGGAAGAGGGGCAGTTCAGATATGTGTGTTAGTTTGGATCTATGTGTTCTTGTAGTTCTTGTAGTTTTTGGATGTGTTTTTGTCTTGGTGTTGCACTGCTGTAGGCTGGGGGAAACGAATTGTTTCTGGTTCTGATTTATACCACAGTTCAAACATAAATACAGTGTGACGTGGTTTGAAGTCAACATGACAAACGTGAGCCTTATGGAGAGAGAGACAGACCGCTGAGGCAAATGTGTAATTTGTGATGATGGGCTCAACAAATAAAACTGGCTTGACAGACCCTGGTCAAGGTGAGAGTGGAGTGCATGTGTGGGTTCGTATGTGAGTGCTGAGGGGCAGTGTTGGGGTGCCAGGTTGGTGTAAGGGGGTGTGGGGTAGATGTCGGCGTAGGTGTCGGGGTAGATGTCGGGGTAGATGTCGTGGTAGATGTCGGGGGAAAAGTCAGGGGAGGTGTCGGGGGAGATGTCGGGGGAGAATTCAGGGGAGATGTCGTGGTAGATGTCGGGGTACAAGTCAGGGGAGATGTCGTGGTAGATGTCGGGGGAAAAGTCAGGGGAGGTGTCGGGGGAGATGTCGGTGGAGATGTCGGGGTAAATGTCGGGGTAGGTGTCGGGGTAGAAGTCAGGGGAGATGTCGTGGTAGATGTCGGGGTAGAAGTCAGGGTAAATGTCGTGGTAGGTGTCGGGGTAGAAGTCAGGGGAGATGTCGGGGGAATTGTCAGGGGAGATATCAGGGGAGGTGTCGGGGGAGATGTCGGGGTATGTGGACTGACAATATGGACTTGTGTTAGAGTGAGGCTGAGGCTTGTCGGGTTTCTGTAAGTTCGGCTGAAGTTCGGAGGTGGTCGGTCCCGTTAGCAGCCTGCTATGAGGAACTCCACATGTTGGATTTTATCTGGTCATTTCTACTTTGGACAAGTTGTCCCAAGTCTGTTGTAATCTGCCCCGGTCAGTGTTCTGCTGTTCACCGAATCAGCATGTGTTCATCATTTCTGGAACGACACCGTTTCAACTCCATTGTAAATTCCACAGACAACCTGACACCACAGCGCTACAGTCACTCCTGCTGGCCTGTTAAGCAAACGATATTTGGTTTACTTTGCTTATTATCATTATTATTGGTAACAGCAGCAGTAATAGTAGTGGTAGTAATAGTAGTACCCATAGTAGTAGTAGTAGTAGTAGTAGCAGCACCCATAGTAGTAGTAGTACCCATAGTAGTAGTAGTAGTACCCATAGTAGTCGTAGCAGCAGTAGTAGTAGTAGTAGTAGTAGTAGTACCCATAGTAGTCGTAGTAGTAGTAGTAGCAGCACCCATAGTAGTAGTAGTACCCATAGTAGTAGTAGTACCCATAGTAGTAGTAGTAGTAGCAGCAGCACCC
>JAJHIY020000669.1:82500-132500 GCA_022114975.2 Lampris megalopsis | reverse complement strand
GTGATTAAAACACACTACAGCGTGATTAAAACATACTATAGTGTGATTAAAACATACTACAGTGTGATTAAAACATACTACAGCGTGATTAAAACTTGCTACAGAGTGATTAAAACATACTACAGTGTGATTAAAACATACTACAGTGTGATTAAAACATACTACAGTGTGATTAAAACTTGCTACAGAGTGATTAAACATACTAAACATGATTAAAACATGCCACAGCATGAATAAACATGCTACAGCATGATTAAAACATACTACAGCGTGATTAAAACATGCTAGTGTGATTAAAACATGCTACAGCATGATTAAAACATGCTAGTGTGATTAAAACATGCTACAGTATGATTAAAAACAAACTACAGCGTGATTAAAACACACTACAGTGTGATTAAAACATACTACAGTGTGATTAAAACACACTACAGTGTGATTAAAACATACTATAGTGTGATTAAACCATACTACAGTGTGATTAAAACAGACTACAGCATGATTAAACCATACTACAGTGTGATTAAAACACTACAGTGTGATTAAAACATACTATAGTGTGATTAAACCATACTACAGTGTGATTAAAACAGACTACAGCGTGATTAAACCATACTACAGTGTGATTAAAACACTACAGTGTGATTAAAACATACTATAGTGTGATTAAAACGTACTACAGCGTGATTAATAACATTATAACGTGATTAAAACACTGCAGCATGATTCAAACATACTACAGCGTGATTCAAACATACTACAGCATGATTAAACATACTACAGCATGATTATAACATACTACAGTGTGATTACAACATACTACAGCGTGATTAAAACATACTACAGCGTGATTATAACATACTACAGCGTGATTAAAACATACTACAGCGTGATTACAACATACAGCGTGATTACAACATACTACAGCGTGATTACAACATACTACAGTGTGATTACAACATACTACAGCGTGATTAAAACATACTTCAGCGTGATTACAACATACTACAGCGTGATTACAACATACTACAGCGTGATTAAACACACTACAGTGTGACTAAACACATACTACAGCGTGATTACAACATACTACAGTGTGATTACAACATACTACAGCGTGATTAAACACACTACAGTGTGACTAAACACATACTACAGCGTGATTGCAACATATTACAGTGTGATTAAACACACTACAGTGTGACTAAACACATACTACAGCGTGATTACAACATACTACAGTGTGATTACAACATACTACAGCGTGATTACAACATACTACAGCGTGATTACAACATACTACAGTGTGATTACAACATACTACAGTGTGATTACAACATACTACAGCGTGATTACAACATACTACAGCGTGATTACAACATACTACAGCGTGATTGCAACATACTACAGTGTGATTACAACATAGTACAGCGTGATTACAACATACTACAGCGTGATTAAACACACTACAGTGTGACTAAACACATACTACAGCGTGATTACAACATACTACAGTGTGATTACAACATACTACAGCGTGATTACAACATACTACAGCGTGATTACAACATACTACAGTGTGATTACAACATACTACAGTGTGATTAAAACATGCAACAGAGTTACTGTACAGTGAAACAACATGTGCATCAGAACAACATCAGTGTTGACATTGTTAATAAGCCATTACAAATAAACAGGCCTTGCCTCGTGCTGAACCTACAGACTGCAGACGTCTGAGTGTGATGGTGACTGATGGAGCGCTCACACCAGGTTAACCTCGACACCAGACAGTCTACTACGATACTGTACAATGATAAAATGTAAGACCACTTCCTGATAGAGGCTGGAGCACAGACAGAAGGCAAAGACATTAACCCTGACCCTAACCCTAACCCTCTAACCCTAAGAGACCAATAACTAACTTTCACACTGAATACACGAGGAACTGACCAGAGCCTGATGAAGGTCAGATGAACTGAACATCATCATCAGCTCAATAAGACGAAGTGAGCCATGTTGCAGAGTCTTAGTGCAGTGATGAAGAGAACATGTCACTGATTCCTCCAACATGGATGAAACAAATATCAGTATGAAAAGCATTGTTTTCCATCTGACTGATGACCGTGAACGTGGAACCTCAACAATGACAGGGTTAAAGGTCAAAATGGGGGTGTGGGGTCCTTTGAAGGTCACGGTTGAGACTGTTTTGGAATCCTCTGCACCCTCCTGCTGGAGATCCAGTAACCAGAGCCGAGCCACATCCTCTGCTGCTTCCCCGTCTGTCTGTCTGTCTGTCACAGCTGCCCTGCAGAGACACGGCCTGCACCACGCTGCTCCCAGCAGGAGCAGGAGGAGCGGGAATGCCACCTGGTCACCTCAGCCAAGCATCCAACACATGCAAGGTAAATGGACAGAAAAGAAATTCTGTTTAAATCGATTCTTCACAAGGAAATATATTGCAAAAATCACGTTAAATATCACATTAGAGCTTGTTGATCCTCAGCGTGCACACACACACACACACACACACACACACACACACAGACACACACACACACACAGACACACACACACACACACACACACACACACACACACACAGACAGACTTGGTAAAGGTCTTCTACCAGCTTGTTCTGTCTTATCTGCGTGTTAGAAAAAGGAAGACACTTTATTTGTCATTGTGTTCTCACAGTAAGTGTGTTGTCTGCATGTAACCATCCTATTGTGTAGCAGCAGTGGGCACCTGCAGCACCTGGGGACCAACTCCACTTCTGTCCATTGCCTTGCTCAGGGGCACAGGCAGGAGTATTAACCCTAACATGCATGTATTTTTGATGGTGGGGGAAGCCAGGCAGACAGGGGGAGAACATGCAAACTCCACACAGAAAGGAGCTGGGACGGTCTGGGGTTCGAACCCAGGACCTTCTTGCTGTGAGGCCACAGTGCTGACCACTGGGCCACCGTGCTACCAAAGACACAACAACTTGTCTATCTACAGGTTTTTAACTTTAGTTCCATCAGTTTTCTAATCTTATATAGTAAGGAGCACAAAGGAGCGTTGCTGCAACTAAACGACAACAGGAACATGTAGGAGGTGATCGTGGATGAGAGAAATATGCTTCGCAAATTGAAATGATTATAAAAAAAGAACAAGGAGGAAAGGGTTTGCTATTAACAAAACAGAAAGGAGGATTGTTGCTTGTAAAGGAGGCGGTTCATGTTGAGACGGTTCACATTTAGTACACGTCTACTTAGACACGAGTCACCATCTTGTTTCTGCTGATTACCAAACACTTTTATGACGTCACGTGGAGCTCATAGAGATGTTGTTAATAATACACATGTGGCTAAAGCTGCAATCTGTGATTTATGTGACAATATCAATAAGTCCTCCAACCCATACGACCACGTAGATCATCTGCCCTCTAATACGACCCACAGGAACGTTTCGTAAATTAGCGCCCCTACCGGCGGTAGGCGATATGCCACAGACCGCGAGGAAGTACCTTAAAACGTAACTACGAGGCGTAATAAGCTGCTTGTACAAAGGACCTATGGGGTCGTTGTTTTGGTGGAGGACAGTCTGGACAGTTTGAAATGCAGGTATACTTGCACATGTAACTGAATAGTTGGCGCTATAGATATAAAATACACATTTTGTGTCTTTCTCAGACGATGGCAATAGAACATGTGGCTGTGTTTTACTCCAGTCTTTACAATCATTAGTGATGTGAACAAACCTGTTACAGCATCGCAACACATTACAAACACATGTAGTTGTTGTTTACTGTCAGTCCTGTTTACTGTTAGTATTAAGAGACCTGTCAATCAATCTGCTGCAATCCTGTGATTTGTATTTTGGTAGCGGGGCGACGCTTTGGTTTACATCTGAATTAAAGACTGTCTATTTAACAAGCAAGATGAATAGTTGTTTTGTTAAAACCAGGCACACAAATCTGTCTTTTTACACAGATTATTATTATTATTATTATTATTATTATTATAACTACTACTATCATCATCATAATCATTACCATCATCATCATCATTATTATTGTTGTTATTGTTATTGTTATTATTATTATACAAATGTCCTTTAACTTCGTGCCATAATACAACATAATATTCTAGGGTTAGAATGAGGTAGAAGTCTATTTGATGGGTAGTTCCTTTCTTAGGATATGAGATGTTCCAAGTGTGCCATCTTCTGTACTTCTTGTTTTCTGATGTTACCCAAGATCTGTTGGGTGTATTTCCCAATCCCTTTTTTTTTTTACAAGTCCCAGGGCTCCTATCACTACTGGTCTTGTTGTGGTTTTTACAAGTCCCAGGGCTCCTATCACTACTGGTACTGTTGTGGTTTTTACAAGTCCCAGGGCTCCTATCACTACTGGTATTGTTGTGGTTTTTACAAGTCCCAGTGCTGCTTTCACTACTGGTACTGTTGTGGTTTTTACAAGTCCCAGGACCCCTATCACTACTGGTATTGTTGTGGTTTTTACAAGTCCCAGGGCTCCTATCACTACTGGTACTGTTGTGGTTTTTACAAGTCCCAGGGCTCCTATCACTACTGGTACTGTTGGGGTTTTTACAAGTCCCAGGGCTCCTATCACTACTGGTATTGTTGTGGTTTTTACAAGTCCCAGGGCTCCTACCACTACTGGTATTGTTGTGGTTTTTACAAGTCCCAGGGCTCCTATCACTACTGGTACTGTTGTGGTTTTTACATGTCCCAGGGCCCCTATCACTACTGGAATTGTTGTGGTTTTTACAAGTCCCAGGGCTCCTATCACTACTGGTACTGTTGTGGTTTTTACAAGTCCCAGGGCTCCTATCACTACTGGTACTGTTGGGGTTTTTACAAGTCCCAGGGCTCCTATCACTACTGGTACTGTCGTGGTTTTTACAAGTCCCAGGGCTCCTATCACTACTGGTACTGTCGTGGTTTTTACAAGTCCCAGGGCTCCTATCACTACTGGTCTTGTTGTGGTTTTTACAAGTCCCAGGGCTCCTATCACTACTGGTACTGTCGTGGTTTTTACAAGTCCCAGGGCTCCTATCACTACTGGTATTGTTGTGGTTTTTACAAGTCCCAGGGCTGCTATCACTTCTGGTACTGTTGTGGTTTTTACAAGTCCCAGGGCTCCTATCACTACTTGTACTGTTGTGGTTTTTACAAGTCCCAGGGTTCCTATCACTACTGGTACTGTTGTGGTTTTTACAAGTCCCAGGGCTCCTATCACTACTTGTACTGTTGTGGTTTTTACAAGTCCCAGGGTTCCTATCACTACTGGTACTGTTGTGGTTTTTACAAGTCCCAGGGCTCCTATCACTACTGGTACTGTTGTGGTTTTTACAAGTCCCAGGGCTCCTATCACTACTGGTCTTGTTGTGGTTTTTACAAGTCCCAGGGCTCCTATCACTACTGGTACTGTTGTGGTTTTCATTCCCCACATTTGTTCAGTCTGGATTTCAAGGTCTTTATATTTGGACAGTTTTTCAGTTACTTTTACTGAGGTGCTCCTTTCAGTCAGGATGGACATGTCGATGAGTAGGCAGCTTTTTTCTTTCTTGTTCTTGGTGATGATGTCTGGTCTGTTGGCCTTTATCTCATGATCTGTCTGTGTTGGCATGTCCCGTAAGATTGTGATGTCATCTGTTTCTGTTACTGTTTGGGGCTCGTGCTCGTACCATTTTTTATTTATTTCTTTTTCTTTTTCTTTTGTGTTGATGTTGAATTCTTTGCAGATGTCCCAGTGCAGGTATGTGGCAGCCTTGTTGTGTCTTTGTAGGTATTCAGTTCTGGCCAGCTCAGGGCACCCTGCCACCATATGGTCCATGGTTTCCTGGAATTGACCACATATCCTGCACGCTGGGTCTGTGCCATCTTTGAGGATTTTGCTCCGGTAGTAACTGGTCTTGATGGCCTGGTCTTGATGGCCTGGTCTTGAGCAGAGATGATGAAGCCCTCTGTTTGGGATTTCAGCCCAGCTGTTTTGAGCCATTGGTTGGTCATATGTTGGTCTACATCTTTCTTACTTACTCTTTTTGGGTATTGCCCGTGCATTTGCTTCCCTTCCCATTTTTGTTTCATTTGTTCCTGGGCGTGACGCTTTGCTTTTTGTTTGACTTTTCGGGCGTGGATGGTTGGAGCTTCATTTTCAGGTTGCGGTGTTTCAGGGAGGTGGAGCTCTCTTCTGAACACTGCGGCTTGGTTGGCTACGGAGTACTTTTTGTTTTGTTCTTCATTCTCTCTAGCAATCATGAGAAGGGGGTCATTTCTGGTGTTAAGGTAAGTATCTAGGCCTATTGTTGTTGGTTTGTAGGCAGTTTCTAGTTGGATTAGACCCCTGCCACCCTCGTTTCTGGTTAGGTACAGTCTATCACATCTGATTTTGGGTGGTGCATCCTCTCTAAGGTGAGTACGTTTATTGTTTTTCTATCTAGTTTCCTGATCTCTTCTAGTTTCCAGTCGACGATGTTGAAGCTTTAAGTTACGACTGGTGTAGCCAGGGTGTTGATGACTTCCATTCGGTTGGATTTTGTTGTTGTTGTTGTTGTTATTATTATTATTATTATTATTATCCTGAATCAGATTTGCAAAGCCTTAACGTGAAGGTGTGATGTGTTTCTGTGTTGGCAGCTCAGAGGGTTCATTAACTCATATTCCAGAGGCAGTCGTTTCAATTCAACTCAGAATCACCGGACTTGTATTTAAATCCATAGAATATAAATCATCTTTTAAACTTCTGCAGACATCAAATCGCTTGGGAAGGGAAAGATGGAGATCTCACCTCCATCTGTGTCACCAACAGATGGTGTTGAAAAGGGCCCCCAACGGTATTAAATATAAATTATGCTTCCTGAAAATTTTTCTTCATGTAAATGTAAATGCCACTGAAAAATATCACTCATTATTTATTAATCATCAGCGTTTCTGCAGCGCCTTGTAATGAAAAATGGATGACAGATGTGTAAGAACATGATGTGAGGCTCTGATACGTTTTTGTCACTCGTATCTCCTATCTCCTAACACCTAACTCCCAATTCCTAGTTCCCAACTTTCAACTCCTAACACCTAATGCCTAACTCCTTACTCCTAACACCTAACTCCTAACTCTTAATTCCCAAGTCCTAACTCTTAATTCCCAAGTCCTAACTCCTAACACCTAACTCCATATTCCTTACACCTAACCTCTCACTCCTAACTCCTAACACCCAACACCTAACTCCTAACATCTAACTCCATATTCCTTACACCTAACCTCTCACTCCTAACACCCAACACCTAACTCCTAACACCTAACACCTTACTCCTAACACCTAACACCTAACTCCAGCTCCCAACTCCTAATGTCTAACTCCTAACACCTAACTCCTAACACCTAACACCTAACTCCCAACACCTAACACCTTACTCCTAACACCTAACACCTAACTCCAGCTCCCAACTCCTAATGTCTAACTCCTAACACCTAACTCCTATCACCTAACACCTTACTCCTAACACCTAACTCCTAACTCCAACTCCCAACTCCTAATGTCTAACTCCTAACTCCTAACACCTAACTCCTGACACCTAACTCTTTATTCCAACTCCAACTCCTAATGTCTGACACCTAACTCCTAACTCCTGAATGTCAAACACCTAATTCCTAACTACTAATTCCTTACTCCTAACTCCTAACTCCTAATTCCCAACTCCAACTCCTTACTCCTAATGTCCAACGTCTAACTCGTTACTCCTAACTCCTAATACCTAACGCCTAAGTCCTAAGTCCTAACTCCTTGCTCCTAACAGAACATCACAGTCATCCAGACTTGATTACTGTAATGTTCTGTTCTCAGGTCTGCCACATTCTAGTACTAAAAGTCTTCAGATGGTTCAGAATGCTGCTGCTAGAATCCTAACTAAAACTAGGAAATTTGATCATATTACACCAATTCTTGCCTCCCTTCATTGGCTTCCTATCCATGTTAGATCAGAATACAAGGTGCTTCTGCTGACTTATAAAATCCTAAATGGGCTTGCTCCATCCTACCTGTCTGATCTGCTTAAACCTTACATGCCATCTCGAGCTTTCTGCTCTCAAAATACAGGGCTCCTGTGTGTACCCAAAGTTAAAAAGAAGTCAGCTGGTGGCAGCAGGGCCTTTTCCTATCGGGCTCCATTCTTGCGGAATAACCTGTCTGCTGCCATCAGACCATCAGAGTCTATTAAGTCTTTAAATCCAAACTTAAAACTCATCTTTTTGTCTTAGCTTACAATTAGTTGCCTTTAAGTTGAGTGCTTCACAACCTGGACTGGATGGTGGGTCGGGTCTCAATGAATTTACCAACCACTGTTCTGCCCACGAGTTTATAGATTATAGAGGATAGATTATAGAGGATAGATTATAGAATATAGAGTATAGATTATTAACTATTGCAAACTGTTCTCTTCTCTCACGTCTTTTCTCTCTCTCTTCTCCTTTCTTGCCTTCTGTGTATGTGAATGGTGTGATGTGAGTCTCCCGTGTGCACGTGTAGTCTGTCCTCCTCCCAGGTTTCCATGGTGACAGTGGTCGCCACCTGGACACTGCTCGGCATCCTCCTCATCATATTCTTCACATATTTTATAAGTCCATTATAATTGTGTTATCCTCTTTCAGTGTTGTATTGTGTAAATGGTGTAAACACAGCATCATGTCACGTTGTGCGTCTTGGGAGCCCGGGTGGGTCGCTGGAGGTCCCCAATAAACACATTTTGTTTGGAAAATAATGCACACACACACACACACACACACACACACACACACACACACACACACACACACACACACATATATATATATATAAATATAAATATATAAATATAAAAGAAAGACAAGCAAAAATGTATGTCATTATGCAAACAACGCAGTGATTTAACTGCAAAGTCACTCACAGCTTTCTTCCTACCTTTTCTCCCTGTTAAAGGTTTTAGGGAGTTGTTCCTTCTCCGATGCGAGGGTCTAAGGTCTGAGGATGTTGTGTTGCTGTAGAGCCCCTGAGGCACATGTGTAATTTGTGATATTTCTGTCTCTCTGGTTATCTAAATAGTGCTGAACGCACATCAAAGAGAAAAACTAGAAGAGTCTTTTATCCATTATTATTTTTCAATCTCTATTCTTATCTTTTCTGAAATAACGGAGACTACTATGGAGGTGTGGATATGTCGAGTCATGGGTGGGGTTGTGGACTTTTTAGGAAATCCTGAACAGTCAGTTTAAGGAAAATGAAAAGTAGCCTTTCAAAATACACATATCCAATATATGAAACGTGAAACCTAGTTACAAAAACAGATTAGTAACACAAAATAAAAGCAAAATAAGTTCCTTCAGAAGAAGAGAAAATGGTGACTACTGAACATTTTGGAACATTTCTAGATTTTAAAGTTTGTGAATGACTGCAGGTCAGGCATTTTGAAAAACAAGTGAATCTCACACACACACACACACACACAGATAGATAGATAGATAGATAGATAGATAGATAGATAGATAGATACATAGATAGGTAGATACATAGATAGATACATAGATAGATAATTTTTATTTTATTTTATTTTTTTCATTTAACAGACAGAAAAAAGATAAGTGTTTTTAGCACCGCCCTGGTTGGAGGATGGGCTGGTTGGAGGATGGGCTGTGTTTACAGTCAGTCGGTCCGGCTGCAGAGTTACTCACCGTATCACTACACTTACTGTGTTACTTGTATTACTTACTGTGTTACTTGTATTACTTACTGTGTTACTGGTATTACTTACTGTGTTACTTGTATTACTTACTATGTTACTGGTATTACTTACTGTGTTACTTGTATTACTTACTGTATTACTTGTATTACTTACTGTGTTACTTGTATTACTTACTGTGTTACTGGTATTACTTACTGTGTTACTTGTATTACTTACTGTGTTACTGGTATTACTTACTGTGTTACTTGTATTACTTACTGTGTTACTGGTATTATTTACTGTGTTACTTGTATTACTTACTGTGTTACTTGTATTACTTACTGTGTTACTGGTATTACTTACTCTAATAATGGTATTACTTACTGTGTTACTGGTATTACTTACTGTGTTAATTGTATTACTTACTCTAATAATGGTGTTACTTACTGTGTTACTTGTATTACTTACTGTGTTACTGGTATTACTTACTGTGTTACTTGTATTACTTACTCTAATAATGGTATTACTTACTGTGTTACTTGTATTACTTACTGTGTTACTTGTATTACTTACTGTATTACTGGTATTACTTACTGTTTTACTTGTATTACTTACTGTATTACTTGTATCACTGCATCACTACACTCTGCTAGTTACTTTCACCATCTTTAAAGCGATCATGCATAGTAAGAATAACCCCGAGGTGTTTTTTGTATTGTTGGAAAGCCTCTTAAGGAACGCACCCTTCCCTTTGGATGTTGGTACGTTCGAGACCGGTGTGGCGGCCACGACAGCGTTCCTGCTCAGCGACCGACAGCAGAACGCGCTTCAGTACAGAAGAATGCGCTTTTCTTCAACTGCCTCTCATTGTCAGGATGTGATACCCCTTCACGGGGAACATGGAAGGGTATTAATGGAATTAAGAGGGATTCCTCTCATCTGCTCATGTCCCGGGTTTGCTCCCAGCCTCCTCACAGTCGTCTGGTTTTAAAAGCAGTCCAGGAGATCCAGAGATGCACATTTGATAGCCGAGAGCCGTCCTCTCCTCTGGAACCCATTAAGAAGTATATATAAAATGCCTTCCCAGCAGTTTGATTTGTAGTTAGAAGGTTAACCCCTCAAATGTCTGTCTGTGGGCTGCTGTGAATTTGAACCCCCGTACTGAGTGATTGTATGGGTGTAAATGGTCCATGAAAACCGCCCCAGAACTTTTTCATTTTGGCTCCTGTCACATTTGATTAAAAATCCCAAAAGTGACTCCTGGTTTTCAGAATGTGGCCACCACAGAGTCTGCCAGGTCACAGAATTGTCTTTAAGATCTCTTTTCAACAAATACATATCGATTACCATTATACTTTCCTCCAAAGCAGTGGTGCGCAAACTACGGGTCGAGACCCACAAGCGGGTCGCCACAGGGGCCCGGGTGGGTCGCTGGAGGTCCCCAATAAACACATTTTGTTTGGAAAATAATGCACACACATATATATATAAATATAAAAGAAAGACAAGCAAAAATGTAATGTCATTATGCAAACAACGCAGTGATTTAACTGCAAAGTCACTCACATTTGACATGGAGGGCAGTTCAGGGCATTGATGGACAATTTTGACAAGTAATGAGTATTTACTACTTGTTTTACTACACTGAATATTTGTTGGGCCCTGGTATGAAGAGGCAGCGTATGATGTCAAGGTATGGGGAGGGAGGGAGGGAGGGCGGCATGGTGCTGACACCTCCAGCTGTCTCCAGGGTCAGAATAAAGATCTGACACTGGTGGCGGTCAGCAGTACAGACACAAGCTGGGCCCGGAGCCAGAAACCATGTCTTTCACCTCCTCCTTCCTTCCTTCAACAGCACCACCATTCTCTGTCGGTCTGTCTGTCTGTCTGTCTGTCTGTCTGTCTGTCTGTCTCTCTCACTCACTGTCTCTCTCGCTCTCCCCCCTCTCTCTCCCCCCCCTCTCTCAGTCTCTCTCAAGCCCTTTACTCTACAAAAAGAAAAAACGAAACCACTTTCTCTGAGACATTGTTTTGAAAGGATGTTCTCATCTTCTACATTGATGTCTCTTTGTTCTCCAAGCCACATTCATTATCTTCTATATGACACCAACCAGCCTTTCCTTTCATCTGAACCCTCTTACTCTTTCAGAAGCATCCTTCCTCCTCTTTGGCCTGCTTTCTCTTTTCCCTCCTGTTTCCCTTCCCAAGCTTTTCTTTCTCCTGCCCTCCTCCCACTTAAAAAAAAGAAACTCTTTTCCAGTTGACACACAACTGGTGTGCTGCCAGCCTTTGCTCGCGGGGTAAGCGCTGATGGTGGCTCCCTGTGGCGGTGTGATGACTTCATACTGCCAGCCTTGGCTCGGCCGGCGGTCGACTGAGGCGGGGAATGAAAAACTCTTTAAGTGTTGGAAATGTTTCTACAAGTAGTACAGAAGAGGGACGGATTGTAGAGTATTGCCAGACACAGTAATGGTTGTAAATATGCAAACTACTGTTGTTTTGCACTTTCCCACAATGAAAAAAGACGATAATAAGCTGGCTCTTAGTCCAGTCCTCTTCAGTTCAACCCAGATATGAGCAAAATGTTCATATACAACTTATCTACACGTCCCAGAGTGTGTTGCATGAGAATACATATACGTAGTGTTGAAAAGTACCAACTGCATGTGACACAACATTCCCATTCAGTACTGTGTTCAGTACTGTGTGTTCAGTGCTGTGTTCGGTACTATGTGTTCAGTACCGTTTTCAGTACTATGTGTTCGGTACTGTGCATTCAGTACTATGTGTTGAGTAATGTGTGTTCAGTACTGTGCATTCAGTACTATGTGTTGAGTATTGTGTTCAGTAATGTGTGTTCAGTACTGTTTTCAGTACCACGTGTTCTGTATTATGTTCAGTGCTGTGTGTTCAGTACCACATGTTCAGTGCTATGTTTTGAGTACAGTGTGTTCAGTACTGTGTGATCAGTACTATGTGTTCAGCACTATGTGTTCATTGCTATGTATTCTGTACTTTGTTCAGTACTATGTGTTCAGTACTGGGTTAGATACTATGTGTTCAGTACTGTTTTAAGTACTGTGTGTTCAGTACTGTGTGTTCAGTACTATGTGTTCATGACTACATGACTGACGTTGGAGGCACGTTCAGCATCAACATATTAAACACGAAAATACCTGCGTTGTACTTGTAACTCCAATGTCACCAGTCACTTTAGTTTGAACAGCACACGTTCATCTGGCCACAGTGACTCGTGTTTGTTCAGTGACCCTGCTAAACCAGAAACAAGACACAATACACAAGACGTCACGTGATGTCACGTCGACCAATTACAGTGGAGGATCATAATCTCCGGCTGTAGTTACTGTAGGAAACGGAAATATGCTCCCCAGACGACAGACGATGTACGCCGATGGTTATGATGAACCATCTGCCAGCCAAGACCGGACATGTTGTACCGAAACTCAGCCGTCTGTAATGTAGCAGTGCTACACAGTCCATACAGCTAGGTGTGTATCAGCCATCTTTAAAATACTCCTCAGGATGATGTAGTTCTAGAATATTCTTCTGATTAAAACACTCAAAATGAATCAGTCCAACGTTAGGGGGAGGGATTGCAGGCTGGTTAGGTAGATTTCGTATTTAAAAGGTTGAGGGTTTGAGTCCTGGTGCTGGCGTCACGTGCTGATACTGTAGATGTCTTGGTCTTTCTGCTGTAAATAGATCCTGTGGTGTCTACTGAGATGCAGATGCTGTAGTTCTGTTGAACAAGAGTCTCTCAGCACATGTATGTATCCCAGCATGGTCAGACAAAGGCTTTGTGGGTTGGCTAACATCGGCTAAAACAGACTGTGATGCAATGCAGCAGGCAGTTGGATGCCGCATGGCCCCGTGGTTTTATCTGTCCTCAACAAATATGAACCGTGGTCATACGTCATGTCAGAGAGCTCAGACGGAGCTGGTTTTCCAGATCCTTACCATGAAACGGTGAACATCACATCCAAAACCTGCTTCACACGTGCTGACAAACGGCCTTAACCTGGGCACCAGCAGAGTTTACCCCGAAACACTTGTTCAGAGGTGCTCAACAGCAGACATTGCTTGAGCTGCATTTTGACACCGACGCGAGACGGTTTTAAAACTGAATACATGTCGATCATGTCAGCCATGAGCGGCTCTGTGGGTTTCACTTCTGTAGCCACAAGAAATAAACTCCTGCCAGAGAGTATTTCTGTGTTTCTGTTCCATCCTACAAACCAGCTCACCCACTTCTTCACCAGACTTACTTTAAGTGTTCAGTTTCTGTTTACCGCAAAAGTAAGACCGACTTAGAAAATATACATGTCATGTATATGCATGTGTACGACACCTAACAATCTGTCTTTGATTTTCTGCTTTACTGACAATGCAGAATGCTTTACAGAAGGGAAAAAAACAATGAATTCTATGTACAATGAAGGGATGAATTATCTATCTATATATAAGCCCAAAGAAGAAGAGCTACGAGGAAAAAACCCGATACATACATACATACATACATACATACATACATACATAGATAGATAGATAGATAGATAGATAGATAGATAGATAGATAGATAGATAGATAGATAGATAGATAGATAGATAGATAGATAGGGGCACGGTGGTTAGCGCGGTCGCCTCACAGCAAGAAGGTCCTGGGTTCGAGCCCCTGGGTCGTCCAACCTGGGTGGGTCGTCCCGGGTCGTCCTCTGTGTGGAGTTTGCATGTTCTCCCCGTGTCTTTCCTCCCACAATCCAAACACAGTAAATCAGGTGAACCGGCCATACTAAATCATCCCTGTGTGTGTGTGTGTGTGTGTGTGTGTGTGTGTGTGTGTGTGTGTGTGTGTGTGTGTGTGTGTGTGTGTGTGTGTGTGTGTGTGTGTGTGTGTGTGTGTGTGTGTGCCTGCCCTGTGATGGCCTGGCGGTCTGTCCAGAGTGTCTCCCTGCCTGCCGCCCAGTGCCTGCTGGGATAGGCCCCAGCATCCCCGAGGAGCAGGATAAGCGGTTGAGACAATGGATGGAATGGATGTATATATATCTATACTAGAAGAACCCCGCTACAATGTAGCGGTTTGGTTATCCACCCGTCTAAATCTCCCTCCTCTTCATCCTGCCAGCTAACCGCCTTCCCCCTCCCCTAACCCCCCCCACTCCAACTCCCTCTCCCCAAATGCTCAGAATCATCTGAAATGCCGAGAAAAGTGTTTTTTTATCCATTTAAAAAAATGCATATTTTGCGTAATTATGCATAATTATTGTAATTATATTTTAATTTTCTGCTATTTTTCTGGTCCTCTCTGGAACAATACCTACCACCTCCAAAAAACAAATTAGGATCATAAATGCATTTTTGCAAAAATGCATTTATTTTGCGTAACGCCAAAACATTTGAGTCCCAGAAATTTTTTTTTATATAGGTGAAAAAATAAAAGATGCTCAGAATCACATGAAATGCCGAGAAAAGTGGTTTTTTAGCTATTTATTAGCTATACTCTCTGAGACAATACCTACCACCTCCAAAAAGAATTAGGATCATAAGTGCTTTAGTTTTCGGTCCCGCTATCTGCACTAACTAACACACACACACATTACGAAACTATATGAGTAGATATATATCCCCCTCACCCTTTATGGGTGGTGTGTGTCTTCCTCAAGCTCGGGACCTCTACCAGAGGTCTGGGAGTTTGAGGGGTCTGTGCAGTATCTTAGCTGTTCCTAGGACCACACTCTTCTGGACAGAGACCTCAGATGTTGCTCCTGGAATCTGCTGGAGCCCCTCTCCCAGTTTGGGGGTCACAGCCCCTACTGCTCCTGTTACCACTGGGACTACTGTGGACTTACCCTTCCACATCTGATCTGGTTCTTCCCTCAGCCCTTGGTATGTCTCTAGCTTGTCATGCTCTTTCTTCCTGATGTTGCCGTCGCTCGGGATTACTACATCTGTCACTGCTGCTGCTTCTGTTCCTTGTTGACCACCACAATGTCTGGCTGGTTAGCCAGCAACTGCTTGTCAGTCTGGAACTTGAAGTCCCACAGGATCCTAGCTCTTCTCAACCACCTTTGGTGGTGTCTCCCATTTGGACTTGGGGACTTTCAGCGTATATTCAACACAGATGTTCCTGTACACTATCCAGCCACTTGGTTACGCCTTTCAATATATTACTGTAACGATCATGGATGAGTAGGCTCGGCAGCCCTTGGCTGCATTGGTGTCAGAAGTGGGACGGTGAGGCCATCGGAAGCACGTGCGCCCAGAGGCGTGAAGGAGCCGATATGCTCAAGCGCCGGGGCGCACTTCTCAAAAGAGTGGGGTAGTGTAACGTACACGAATAAGTAGACACGTTAGCTCTTGGCCAACGAGGTCAAGCCTTTTAGTCGACTGGTTAACGTTGTCACCCGCGGTGCAGGAGATACAGGTTCGCGTCCCGGCTGTGGCGGTACCAGGGCTGCCTCCCTAATTCACTACAATATTGTGGCGAACGTGGAAATAATGACAAAGGTAACCTTTCAGTCTGCTTTATTGAACTCACTCAGAGAAGGGAACTTGAAGGGAATGCGAAACAATACATGGGAGGTCATCCACCCGAACAACAATGTTGATCATGGTTTCAGTACCAAAGCTACACAACACAACACAACAGAACGACAGCTACAATTACACCACACCAAATAGTAATCACATAAACGCATAAAACCCCATAAAACACTTGCAAAACATTTAATAACATCACCAACAATCTGCACGCAGTGCCTGATGGGTAAAACAGGAGGGCACAATTCTAACTGGGTAGCCTCTTCGCTATTATATATATATATATATATATATATATATATATATATATGTAAGATGGTGAAGGTGACACATCATTTATGCTGTAATGTTTTATTTTTGAGATGTCTCATTCCTGGCTCAATTTACAAGGTAATCGGGGAGTAGCCACTAGGGGGCGCTCAGTTTGTTGATATGCCTGGTTGAACAGCTGTTTGGGCTGCCGTCGTTGGTCGTGGTGGCCATTTTAGATGACAACGTTTTTGATATTGTAACGTGCATGGATAAGTAGACACGTTGGTCCTTGACTAACGGGTCGGTCCCTTTAGTCGACTGGTTAACGTTGTAGCTTGCGGAGTGGGAGACATGGGTTCGCGTCCCGGCTTTGGCGTTTCCCGGACTGCCCCCCGAATTCTCTACAATATGTTAAAGGTAAGATGTTGAAACGGAGTGCTGTGTTAAATCCATCTGCAACCCTATGTTTAAATGGTCGTCCATGCAGTTTTATATGTAAATATGTGTGCCAGAGATATCGTTTTATGTTTTAGGTTGTTATTTTGTGAAAATGGTTTTGTTTTATGACGTTTGATGCCCATGTGGCTAGCGAACTACTGAGAGCTAACCCGTAATGCTAGCTAGGCTGCTTGGGAGCTAACCCGTAAATGCTAGCTAGCTGCTCGTTCTGTGTGGCACCAGGCCTACTGTTAATTTGAAAATAAATTTTAAATTAGACACAACGTTTTTGATATGTTAAACGTGACGAAAGACAGCCAAGAGAAAATAAATTCTAGACTGCTCGGACCAAAGAACACCGACTCCTGTCCGTTTTCTCCTGACTCCAACCACACCAATCAAATAACACAACGCAGAGGGAGCCAGGGAGGAGGCGAAAATACAGGGCTAGGGAGCCGGCCTGCCGAACCAAGTGCTACATTTGGTGCCGTGACCTGAATCTGCGGATTCCACTGCAGAGCAGAAGAAACTCAACATGCATATCCTCAGCTGTATTTAGTTAGTTGTTTTATAGGAAGTACTATTCACTAATTATTGCTTTAGTTTACTGTATATTGGGATCATATTCACTGCAAAGATATTCACTGCATAGAGTCACTGCTAAGATATTTTTTGGTTTAATTCATATCGTCATTAGTTTATTATTTCATGCCATTGAAGGACATTTTAATTACTGGTCCGTAGAATCCTGTGACTATTTTGTTTTTGTTTATGAAAAAGTGGACTAAGAGTATGATGTGTATTATCAACCATATTGCATAGTGTTCATAGTAACTGTGATATTTGCACATACCTGCCATGCTATACGACCTCACATACTACATACAGATTATAAAATACACGACAAATTGAAACTCAACACATACACACCACTGTTATATCCTGAAGAAGAGGGAGCATGCAGAATGCTCAGGACAACACTCTGCGTAGGCCACAAGGGGAGTGGCCCTCCACAGTGAGACAGACTTTATATCACCACGATGGGCCCACAGTAGGCTATGATCAGAGTTTGCAAGCTACAGGTGGAGCTCCAGGACAGTGTACGGTAGATTTGGAGGACACATATAATCCTGACAGGGCTCCAGAACGGTCTGTTGGGCCCAAGTCTAATGCCCATCAGGTGTACACTTCACAGTCCTACTAGGCTCCTTTGCCAGCCACCATGCACCCCACAGATATGGCATGTGCAGTACATCACGCAACTGGACCTGCTCCACCATCCAGCATACTGACCCCCCAGCTACTGTGCCAGCCCCTTCAGTCGCCATACAGACCCCCATATCCAACCGGCGTGATCTCCCAGGCACTGTCCAGGTGCCGACCGCTACCATGCGACGTCCCGCTGCCATGACAAACGGTCTACCGCCATCATCCCTGCCCCAACAACCATCCTACCACCACAGGAGTCCAGGCACGCTCCGTCACCCCCGATACACCCCCCTACAGACAGCATGTATGCTCCACAGGCCCTCAAGTCAACTGTGTATACCCCCCAGGCCAGCAGGCAGGGCCCACCAGTGTACATAACCACCCCTGGATACGTCCAGAACACGGACCACACCCCCCAAGCCACCCTGAATGAACAGCCAACTCCCCAGTTCCCAGCCCCCCTTCAGGCTGGACCAACATACATGCACCCCTACCAGCAGATGCCAACCCCGAGGGCTCCTACCTGGGGACCGGCGGGTTACAGCACTGCCCAGCCTACACTGGCTGTGTTCACACAGACACACCAAGTGAAGAATGTGCAAGTTTTCAGTGGAAATCCTGACGGTAAAACCCTCATCGAAGACTGGATGCGTGATATGCAGTATCTCTTGGACGCAGGAGGGCTGCCCACACATCTGTGCTTTGCAACCATTGTGCGACATCTGAGTGGGGAAGCAAGGAGGCTGGTCTTAAATCTGCGCCCCCATGAGCAACATCCAGAGAGGGCATTTGATGAACTGAGAGCTGAATACGGTGACATCCAAAGGTCTCTGGATCCGTTAGCTGACTCTCTCTCTCTCTCTCTCTCTCTCTCTCTCTCTCTCTCTCTCTCTCTCTCTCTCTCTCTCTCTCTCTCTCTCTCTCTCTTTCTCTCTTTTTCTCTCTCTCTCTTTCTCTCTCTCTCTATATATATATATAGTAACGTGCATGGATAAGTAGACACGTTGGCCATTGGCTAATGGGTCGGATCCTTCAGTCGAGCGGTCAGCGATGTCTCCCGCGGTGCGGAAAGTACGGGTTCGCGCTGCGGCAGTTCCTGTGGTTGCCCAGCTGATATATATGTATATACTACTGTTACTAAGTTTGGCTGCTCCCAGTAGGAGTCGCCACAGCGGATCATCCATTTTCATGTCTTCTAGTCCGCTGCATCTACCTTTGGCACACCAGCCACCTGCATGGTTTATGGACGTCGTGAGCCACTTCCATAAACCATCTCTTTGGCCTTCCGCTTTTCCTCTTCCCTGGCAGCTCCATATTCAGCATCCTTCTCCCAATATACCCAGCATCTCTCTTCAAAACATGCCCAAACCATCTCAAGCTTGCCTCTATTTGTCTCGAAATTGTCCAACCTGAGCTGTCCCTCTAATATACTCGTTCCTAATCCTGTCATTCTTTGTCACTCCCAATGAAAATCTTAGCGTCTTCACCTCTGCCACCTTCAGCTACGTCTCCTGTCTTTTCATCAGTGCCATGTCTGTGAATGTTCTCATTCATTCAGGTCATGGTTATCCAAAGGAGTTGAATCAAGTGCAACTGGACTTGGTATATATCCGTGAAGACGTTTCGCCTCTCATCCAAGAGGCTTCCTCAGTTCGTGCCTTTCTGACTAGACCAAGCTAGTCTGACTGGCTGCTGATGAGACTCAGTATTTATCCTCTAGGGGTCGTTGTCAGAGCTATTGGTATGCGTGGCTCTTTGTGATCAGATGTTTACCAACGCCCGTCGCTAACAGAGCCATAGATATGAGTGGCTCTTTTGTGTACCGATGTTGAGGAAGCCCGAGGAAGCCTCTTGGATGAGAGGCGAAACGTCTTCACGGATATATACCAAGTCCAGTTGCACTTGATTCAACTCCTCCTGTCTTTTCATCAGTGCCACTGTCTCCAGACCATACAACATAGCTGGTCTCACTACCATCTTGTAAACCTTCCCTTTAACTCTTGCTGGTACCCTTCTGTCACACATCACTCCTGACACTCTTCTCCACCCACTCCACCCTGCCTGCACTCTCTTCTTCACCTCTCTCCTGCACTCGCCGTTACTTTGGACAGTTGACCCCAAGCATTTAAAATCATACGGTCTTCCGGTCAAATTTCCGGTCAAGATGGCGGAGTGAGCGGTCGATTCTTGTGCAAGCTCCGAGACCTGATCCCCCCCCCCCCTTACATCAAGAAAGACTACTTTTGCACTGAAGAACATCGGTTTACGTTGAATCACTACTGGGCAACTGCGGACGAGAGTGGGAGAGACACGGAGCCGGGTTCGCTTGTTGCGACTGAAAAAGACAACGGCTGTACCGGCGGAAAGCTAAGCTAACCAACTGGCTAAGCTAACCAACTGGCTAAGCTAACAAGCTGGCTAAGCTAACCAACTGGCTAAGCTGACCAACTGGCTAAGCTAACCAACTGGCTAAGCTAACAAGCTGACAAACAAAACTCAACTCGAAACTCTATTGCAGACTCGGGGTCCATAACAGACGAAGCCATGGTAAAAAAAACGTCACGGGGAAAAAATATCCCCAAAAAGTCGACGATTTAAAACGTTCGCTCGACTTTGTGACGGAGGAGGTTGCAAGGGTCAAACGACATGCCCGGGTCTGGGACTGGAGCCCGGTTATAGGCCCGGGCAGTGACGGCGATGGACGGTGGGGAACTCAGCGAGCGGGACTCCAACTCTGTGCAGCAACAGGCGACGTCTCTCCTCCAGTCTGAGGGAAGTGAAGTGGACAACAACCACATGGAGGAGGCATGTGAGCCTCCCCCTGGGAAAAACAAGAGCCAGAAACCGGCCCTTATGTATAACGAGGGTTTGGAACAGGAAGCAGTACACCGCACTGCTCGGGCGAGGAGCGAAGCTGAAGGGGTCAGATGTCTACTGAACCAACTTGTGACTAGAGAGAAGGTGGACATGGCCAGGAAGGCACGCTTCCCGAGAAAGCAGAGGAAAACCCAGTCCACATGGTCAACAAACTGTAAAGTCCTCATGAAATGACACGCAGCACCAGAAGAGGCCAGCGTGCTGGTCATCAGAGACACGGAGGGACTGGGTAAATAGCAGTGAGTCCAGAAGAGCAACACAAGAAGGTAAGGGGACATCTTAAAGAGTGGCTAAATGAACACACCACATGCAACCACCAACCATGACAGGTTCTGAACGGACTCATTCATCTCCATCTGGAGATAATGATGATCAGCAAACAACAAAGATTACACAATGTGACAAACGGATTGAAAACTGTTGAATATACTGAGCAGAAACCACAAGATATGGGAAATGATATCGATCCAGAAAATAATTTCTTCAGTAACAGCAGGTGCTGTTATTACACAGAGGATCAGTTTAACACCAAGGTTAAAGGCAGATCATGAAATATCAGTTATCCACTTTAACAGCAGAAGCCTATATGCCAACTTCCAAAACATCACAGAATATTAAAGTCACTTCAGGAAACCGTTCAATATAATATAATATATCATATCATATCATATCATATCATATCATATCATATCATATCATATCATATCACAGCCGTATCAGAGAGTTGGCGCAGCCCTGAGAAGGGTGTGGACTTTGAGTTGAATGGATATGAACAGGAAAAAGAATGGAGGGGGTGTGGCCTTAGACGTGGATAAAAACTTCAGTTATTATAAGGTGGTGGAAAGCAAGACAACAGCGGCTGATGAGGTGCTAGAATGCATTACAATAGAAATCTGCATGGATAAAAAGAAAAATGTGAATGTGAGCTGTATATACAGATCACCGGGATCAAATATTGTTATTATCATTATTATTATTATTATTATTAAGGACTGAATAGAAAAAAAATCTTATTCAATAGCAACACAAAAGGATGTGTTCATATGTGGGGATTTCAATATAGACCTGTTAAATCCAAATAAGCACAAAAAGACTTTAGAGTTCATTAATACAATGTATAGTTTGGATTTATATCCTAAACCCCCCCCCCCCCAAAAAAAAACAAACACTAGACCTAGCAGAATCACAGCACACAAACATTATAGAAGGCCACAGAGAGCTGGCTTTAATGTCAGTGACCATCTACCGGTTTTTATTGACTATGACTGCAATTTTAGGAAGAACAAAGTTCCCAATAACATTCGATATATGAGTAAGAACAGGAATCCACAAATGCTTTTAAAGATGAATTACTAACATAACGAATATAGTACACAGAGAAACAGACCCAGATTTCATTCCTAAACATATTTCAATCTGGGGCGTCCGGTTAGTGTAGCGGTCTATTCCGTTGCCTACAAACATGGGGATCTTCGGTTCGAATCCCCATGTTACCTCCGGCTTGGTTGGGCACCCCTACAGACACAGGTGGCTGTGGCTGCGGGTGGGAAGCCGGTTGTGGGTACGTGTCCTGGTCGCTGCACTACCTGGTCGTTGGCCAAGATGACTGGTGGCTGGAGGTTAGGCTGGGCATTGACAACTGACAGCTCAAGAACAGACTGGGTGTCGGCAAAGGCGTGTCGGGATCAGGTCAGGTGTCGGCAAAGTCCACTGGAGGCTTGGGAACAGGATCAGCAGAGACAGCCGACGGCTAAGGAACAGACCGACCACGCTGACAAAGGAAGGATCTCAGTAATGTGGTGCTGGGCGGCCGAGACGCTGGGCGGCAGGGACGCTGAGGCAGCTGAGACTCTGGGGAAGCATGGGGAGGCTGAAATGATGGGCTTGGGAGGAACAGGGTTGGGCAAACTCACGGTACCTCTTCCAGATGATAGTGAAGAGTTTAAAGAAGCTTGGCTCTTCTTTCAGGAAAGTGTCCCTTGACACACCGAAATCCTCTCAAGTATACGGCAGGCTCAGCAGATCTGCTGGGTCCATATTTGGTCGGATTGTACTGTCACGCCGGGAGCAGGAACAGAGGACCCAAATGCAGACAGTGGAGACAGGCTGGGATAGAGCAATTGTTTTAATGAAGGGAATTAAACTTACAAAAACTGGAGCGGCAGGTACAAACAGCAAGGAAGACTTGAGGACAAGACATGAAGCACCAGGCTAACGTAGGTTAACGCTTACAATCCGACAACGAGCCAGGGCAACCAGGGGGAATATAACTGCTGGGGAGCCCGTCAGGGAATGGGGAACAGTTGAGCAAAGCAGGGGCAGGAACAGAAATGGCAAGACTGGTGAGCCTTCAAAATAAACAGGGAACCAAAACACAACCGTGACAGTTCTGTGGACAATGTAGTGAATATTTTAATGAAATTAATTCTTAACAGTCAAAAGTACAATTAGTGTAGCATTACTAAAAAGATTATGCTTTGTTCCAATCCATTCATTCACAACATTTGAACATTTGGTTGGATGAGTGAAAATAAGTGGAGAATAGTGGGGTTCTGGAACCAGGCTGATACTGTTGTAATATATTGTTGTGTTTAAATTATGTTGAATTCTAATCGCAAAACTAAGACAAAAAACCAGAGACACTTTTTTTTATGAGCTCTCAAAATGTTTTAAATAAACTTGGTGCAAGAAAATCTTTCATGGTTAAGAATGCATCAGGCTATGGCTGCAGTTTAAAAGGTGATCAGGTTTTTTTTTGTAGCGCCCCCTTTGGCCCACCAGGATGGCTATCTCCATCAGACCTCTGTCAGAATCCATTCATACACCGGTGTTCAGCCATGTCGTATATGTAGATGTAAATGCAGTTTACCCATTTTTTTGTGCAGACTATAGCTTTACTTAACTGTTTTTATGATGCGTTCGATTACCGGTTTCCTCTTACATGTATGTGCCAGTTTCGTGCTTAATTTTGTTACTATGTTGCTATGTATGCATGACTGAGATGACTGTGTGAGGTCATGGTAAATGGCTGGGTTTATTGTGCAGTATGCTGATGATGTGACACGCTGCATTAGAATTAAGAGAGCAAGTTCTCTTTTTCCTTTCTGGACTACATCGCCCTTACATGATTTACATCCGATTTATGTCAAAGGACACATTATTAAACCCATGTAAGTTACAGATAAATGTGTATTTTAATGGGAAACTACATGAATGAATGCTTTTTTGAAAATATTGCTAGTACCCAGACAGCATCCGGATGTGGGCCACTTCAGGCAATGATGCGGCACTGATGGTCTTCTTCTGGCCCTGACAAAATGGATGTGAGCCTGAAGTGGCCCACATGTATAATAGCAAATATTGCCCAAATATGCCAAATCACATGTGGGCCTTTTCTGGCAAAGCTGCAGTGCTCTGGGCAACATGTGGTCTGGATGTGACCCTGAAGTGGCCCGTGTGGTAAAAGGTGAATATGGCCCAAATATCACAAAACAAATATGGACCACCTTTGGCAAATATGTGGCACATGTGGCATTACTATGCTTGGTTCTGGCTCAGATCTGGCAACCAGGAGCGGACCGCCCAAGTGCCATCATTCCACGCGGTATGTGGGCCGGATGAAGTGTCGGGTGTGGGACGGGTCCGGGCCACAGCAGTTTTGCTATGTGGGTATGAGCAGTGATGAAGACTGACTGACGGCCATAGTTTAACACCATTTTATTTACCACCACATGACCGCCTGCACTGTAAATGAGGTGCAGACTGCCTCCCGCACCACTCTTACCCTACTATCTAATAAAGCATAAAATGTGTAAAATATCCTTATCCTAAGATCCTTTGTGTGGAGCTGATTGGCTTTACTGGGGTTGGTTGTCACAATGCTTCACTCGTTTTGCCAAACTGAAGCCGTGTGTGTGTGTGTGTGTGTGTGTGTGTGTGTGTGTGTGTGTGTGTGTGTGTGTGTGTGTGTGTGTGTGTGTGTGTGTGTGCAGCTTCCAGCATCCAGTTTGTGGATTGCCGTATCAAAGCCCACAGCTATAAAAGATGAGTGTTGTTCTAAGTCTTTTCATTGCCAAACTTATTGCTCCATCCAATTACTGCCCAGTTTGACTCGCAGTTAGCCGAGCATTAGCGTCTAGACGTGGAAGCGGAGCGGGAACGTATTTGATGTGAAACACTGGCAAGCTGCGAGACCAGTTAATTAGTATAACCTTTGGTGTGGGGATAGAAACCACATATATCCGACTTAGGGGAAAAACTTACAGGATAATAAATTTTATTTAATTCATTCATTTACTCTTTTTTTTAAACACACTGCTTTCCCCACGGTTATTGGTTACTTTCAGAAAGTTTTAATAGGATGTAAGTAGGCTTCACGTGAAAAAAAATTCAACCAATGATATGAATTTCTTATGGTGAGATGGGGAGAGACACACAGAAAGAGAGAGAGAGAGAGAGAGAGAGAGAGAGAGAGAGAGACAGACAGACAGACTGACAGAGACAGAGAGAGACAGACAGACAGACAGACAGACAGACAGACAGACTGACAGAGACAGAGAGAGAGAGAGAGACAGACAGACAGAGGGAGAGAGAGACAGACAGAGAGGGGGGGTGAGAGAGAGAGGGAGACAGGGAGAGAGAGACAGACAGAGGGGGGGGGTGAGAGAGAGAGGGAGACAGGGAGAGAGAGGGAGAGAGAGGGGGGGGAGGGCTGCATTGGCTTTGATGAAAACCTTCATTGCCTCTAAAAGGGTGTGGAAAAGGAAAGGATTGCCTTCAGATGTCATTTGGAGGGAAAATGCTGATGTGGTGATAAACGTCTGCAGACAAAAAGCTGGAGAACGAAGAGAAATAACGATCCCAGTCCTCACACACAGATTTTTGTGGTCGCTCAACGGCGTTACAGCTCCTTTCTCCAAATGTTTTCCTTTCCCGCGTCTTCCACCACCATTTAATGGGGCTCGTATTCCTCTGCTGCTGGTACCAAACCCTGTGTTCGTAGCTGAAATTGGACTGAAAAAAGATGAATATTATACTAAGTGGATCCAGATTTGTCACCGTTTCGAGTGTGTATGTTTTGTAGTGGTAATGATCTCGCAGTAGTGTACCTCCTCAGAGTCCTATACGCTTCTTCTGCAGGTTTACTGGTGTTAACCATCTAGGGCTCCAGTCTAGACGTGTATGTACACTGAATCTGAAGTGTCTGCTAAAGGCTGGATTAACAAACAAACAAAAAAAAAAAACAAACAAAAAAAACAAAAACAAAACAAAACCAAAAAAAAAAAAACCAGATGTAAGTAACATGGTGTGCTGGTGGATCAACCAGATAAATGTTTAATGTGGACTCGGGTCTAACTTGGGAGTCCTTGATTTGAATCCAGTTTAGGAGCCTCTTTGTACCGTACTATGAAATAAAGGCTAACCAATAATACTACTAATAATAAAAAGATAACTAAATGTCAACAGATTTTCCAGGGAGTCTTTCAAGGAGCAGAGAGAGTTTGCCAAACGTTCTCCGTGAAAGCCCCTTTACTCACAAAGTATTCCCACCCGACAGCAGCAATGAAGTCAGAGACTCATTGACAATGCAAATCATTTAGGAACCTCTTGACCCGCTTGGCTATTATACCAATGAGGTAGAAGATTCTTCGGTTTAAGCTTCTTAGTGACAGGAGCTCCGGGCTGCGGGCCAACCACTATGACTGATGGAGGGGGCTTGTCTCTTCAGCTGCCCCTGTACCCGCAGAGAGAACAAGCTAAAGATGCAGGGGCCAAATATAGAAGGTTATTTCTCACCCTGGCTTGATGGATTACTCTAAAGTCATACTATGTACAGCGTCCAAAGAGGTAACAATGTGATGTATTCCTAGGATGGGCACTCACTGTGAAGCAAACGGGGAGCTGGACTTGTTTTTACCAGGGCTATAGTCACATTTCCCTCTCTGCATCTGTGTTCGGATATAATGGTGATGATAAGTGGCCCCAGAGCACCGATAGTGGAAGCGGCTTGGAGCACAGACAGTTTCAGAAGCCAGCGAGGCCGGTGGCGTTTGTTTTGAAGGCCGTCTGCTCCCGTCTCATCCAGTCTTTCTCAGCTGGGTTTGTGTTCTTTGGAGGCCACGCCGGCCCAGATGTTTCTCTTTGAGCCTCTGAAACTGATAGCCGGCGACACAGTGTCATTTTTCACAGTGTTTTTCTCTCAAAGCTCACACTCAACACCCACATAACACTTTGTTGCTCAAAGTGGAATCAATACGGATTTTGAAGTCATATTCCCCAAGAATAAATTAGCTGGCACTGGTCGGGCATCTTTAAACTGGCTGAATGGGGTCTTTGGAAGGCGGACATGATGTGGGAGGATCTGGTTTTCCAGTTGGAAAAATGTGCAATAACCAAAGAGAGTAGATCAATAAGACTTTAAATCAGATAACATATCACTAATAAAACACCAAAGGGCAGCTCTTGTATGGGGAGGATCTGTCTTTTATTTCTTTTCTTCTTCCTTTCAAATGTTGCTTCGTGCCTTAATTTACACTTTGCAACAGGGAAAACGAGCGCTTGTTCACTTGGAGGTAATGATTGACCTCGTTAATTAGATGAGAACAGCTGCTGTTTCGTGGCATTGAGCTGAAAAAAGACGGCACTGAGAGTTGCCTTGTGAGCCAAGGAAATCAATCCCCAGCCGATCATAAACTGATGAAACGATTTGGTTTGGTCGGCGATCCACGACTTCCCACTCCTACTGTTCAATGGCCCCTGTGGTATGTTTGTCTCTTTTCAACACAACAGATTTATAGATGCCTCTGTATTGTAAATCACACTGAAATCAAGTATCCATGTGCTGTGTAGCTATTACCGTGGCCAAAAATACCTCCACTTTTCCAGGAAACTCTGTTCTCTTGTGTTAAATCAAGAAGCTTGTCGGATGGAGTTCAAAGCCAGGCGGGCCGTAACAATACAGCGGAGTTCACAGAGTCTGCAGCCCTGACACATACGAGGCCTCCGCCAGCGGAGAGCCAAGAGAAAAATGACAGGAGTGACCTACGCTTCTACCTTATGAGGACCTTTGGAATAGTTGGTATAGCTTTCTGAAAATAAATGTCACGGATATCCCTGAAACAATGTGACACAAGCGGCTGCTGTCTGCCTGTTGGCCAGACGGGGTTTCATTTTCAGTGTCGAGTGGAGTCCTGATTCTGCTTTATTCTGTTAATACTTGGTCAAAAAACCAACCAACAAGCCAACCAAATGCTCTGAAGATCACCAGAGAAGCTAAGGTCAACCCGGCCATACTGAAAGTAAAGGATAGTGAAACAAATAATAAATGATCAAGTCGTATTGTTGCTTATGCCTTTTGTAATAGGCATCTATCTGTATTCTATGAGGCACATTTCTAAACCTGCAAGTTGTTGGTTATTATCTGGTAGGACTTTTAGAGCCACACTGCTTACTGTCTATCTGTCACATACAAAACCAAATTACAACCATTTCTGTAAGCATGTTAGCTGTGTTTGGGCATCAAATTTAAGAATAAACTATGACAGACGCTTGCATTCTTTTCAGACTTTAAAGGTAGCATGGTAGGCTGATTCCTGCCGTTGTTCTACCGGCGAGGAGAAGTTCGGGGTGTGTGTTTGGGACTCGCAGTGCTCGTACGTCAGTGTGGACGCAGTCAAGTGCAGTCCAAGTTCGCCTGCGCCACGGTGTCATCGCCCAGACGAGGAGATGACTCACCGCACAACTGGAACCTGCAGGGCCACGGTGTCGGGTGTCCCGTGTGCTCCACAATAACCGATCAATGTCAAGAAAACAGACCGTGGCATGAATTAGACCAGCACAACGGGACATGGGAGATGTATGTATGTGGTGTTGTGTTTCCTGGCCTTCAAAGAATTATAGGAATGACTTGAAGACATTTGTGGAAACCCTGGAGACTGAGTAATGTAACTGGAAGAGACACTTTGTCGTTATCTTTCGATTTCGGTTGTCCTCTCTCTGTGTGGTTGTCTTTGATTGACAATATGAATCCATGAATAAAAAAAAGCAGTACTGATCAATTTTTGCTTTAACCTATAGCCTCATTTATGACTCACAGAGGAACCTCATGAAAACCTCTGCCTTGGAGGAACTGAAGGCAATTTGTGCCATCCCGTGTGGAAAGCGTTCTCAACACAAGACCCTGGAACAGTAAAGGGTTAAATTACATGTGTAGTCACACATATTGACGTGTGCCTGTAAAGTTCCATGGAGGAGGTGTGCTCCTACAAACATTCCACAGTTTACCTCTCACCGAGCCAACGGACCAAACGAAGGGGATTAATGAGCTCTGTAACTGGTCATCAAAGAGAGCAACTTGATCCTGGTGACAGGGAAGCCCACCTGTTGGCGGGTAGGACCACTGGTCTATCCTGCAGCCCCCTTGATAGATTTAACATTTGATTTCCCAACCCCCACTTCGTGGTCTGCAGGTGGGGTTCAAATACTCCCTCTTGTAAGGACGACAGGTGGATAGATTTTTTTTCTTTTGTTTTTTATGATGTCTGCCCTCTCGGTCTGCAAGATTCAGGATGCGCAACATGAGACTTCAGTAATTCCAACAAGAGAGAGGAGGACAGACTGGGAAAAATCTGAACTTGTGTTTGGAGGCAAAATAATGATTATGCCTCTGCTGGGTTTTAAACATTGTGAAATAATGAAAGCCAGTTGGCAGAGTTGATATGTTGTGATTTCAACACTGTAATGGGAGTACTTACCAATATCCCAAGCTCTGACTCAAATACTAAATAAAGCCACAAAGATAACCATGGTAATATTCAAAACTACCATCCCAAGGGTCAGTTTTCTCACTGATATAATGAACTGATGAGTACAAACAGATGGAGGTGGTTCGTCAGTAAGTAGTAAGGTTACTATATCAAGTCCCTGGTGGTGTAACATTGACTATGTCCTAAAATGAAAAGCAAGTGTAAAGGCTGCAGAACAACATGTGCTGTTTGGGTTTAAAACGCAGATTTAAAATATGATTGCGTATGATGACAACACAAATGCACTGACCTGCACAAAGACAAAGTATACAAAACCAAATTAAGTGGACCGCAATAAGGTTGTTGCTTAATTTCAATCAAGTTGTTAACATAATTGGAAACATTAGCCACAACTATTTATCAGCTAACAGTCAAATGCTACGTGTCATGAAGGCACACCATTAAAAACCAACCAGAAACATGAAACACATCTCAAAACAGCCACAGCCCGGATCATTCCACAACAAACCATTTTCCATTCAGAAATTCAAGCCGTTGAACTTCCTGCTTCAAATGCATTGTTTCTCACCTAATAACTTTGAAATTACATGATTTCTCAGAAGATTGAAGACTTTTTTAGCAGTTGCTAAATCACTCTTTGGCCTCAGGAGTTATGTCAGTAATTTTTAATGTAGAAAACATTTTCCCTTTATTTCATCTATCTCATTCTGTCTATATTAGACATGGATAAATGCAGGCCATCACTTTCTGCAGTGTGCCATTTTCTCTGTTATTTCATAAAATTAGAATACTGATTACAGTAAAGTACAGTCAGTATGTGGTACATGAGGATAGATGGATGAAAGCTGTGCCTTAAGGTACTGCTGCATGCAGAGGAAAATCCTGCATTCCAGCACCTGTTTCTGAGGATCCCACATCTCATGTTCCTGAGGATCCCACATCTCATGTTCCTGAGGATCCCAAACCTAATTTTTCTGAGGATCCCACACCTCATGTTTCTGAGGATCCCCTGAGGATCCCACACCTCATGTTCCTGAGGATCCCGCACCTCATGTTCCTGAGGATCCCCTGAGGATCCCACACCTCATGTTTCTGAGGATCCCACACCTCATTTTTCTGAGGATCCCCTGAGGATCCCACACCTCATGTTTCTGGGGATCCCACACCTCATGTTTCTGGGGATCCCACACCTCATGTTCCTGAGGATCACACACCTCATGTTTCTGAGGATCCCCTGAGGATCCCACACCTCATGTTTCTGGGGATCCCACACCTTATGTTCCTGAGGATCCCGCACCTCATGTTCCCGAGGATCCCCTGAGGATCCCACACCTCATGTTTCTGAGGATCCCACACCTCATTTTTCTGAGGATCCCCTGAGGATCCCACACCTCATGTTTCTGGGGATCCCACACCTCATGTTCCTGAGGATCCCACACCTCATGTTTCTGGGGATCCCACACCTCATGTTTCTGGGGATCCCGCACCTCATGTGGAAAGTTCATTTTTTTTACACGTTACATTATTTTCCAGAAAAATAAAACGTTTTTTTTCCCATTTCCCTTGCTCCAAAACAGTCACCTGGCTGGGCTCTATGAGACGAGGTGACACATCTACTGATAGTCTGTTATATGTTATGTTATGTTATGTTATGTTATGTTATGTTATGTTATATGTTATAATGTTAGCTGATGTTACGTTATATGTTACATTGTATGTTATGTTACATGTTATATGTTATGTTGTATGTTATAATGTTAGCTGATAGTCCATTGTGTGTTATATGTGAAATGTTATGTTAAATGTTAGCTGATAGTCCATTGTATGTTATGTTACATGTTATATGTTGTATATGTTAGCTGATATTCTGTTGTGTTACATTATAAGTTATGTTATATGTTTTGTTATAAGTTATGTTGTACTATGTTATATGTTATGTTTTATGTTATATGTTATGTTATATGTTAGCTGCTTCTGTCACACTGAATGTGCAGCAGCTGAATTTCAATGCAGCATGGACAAAAGGCATTTTTCATTGTTGACCCTTTTTGTTTTTTACATGTGTCAAATTTCTGTCCATTTGGTGGTAAATGGTTTGGCAGTCTGCTCTGGTTAATGGGTGATTGCTGTAAAATTGTGATTTGTCACATAAGTTATTTTAAGCACCTTGACATTTGTGTTGCATGGCTGTAATATTTTGATTGTTTTAAAGACATCAGTATAGCTTTGTGGTTAAAGTTACATAATGTGAACGGGCCTTTGGCATAACATGCTTGTTAAATAATGTTAAAGATCTGCCAACATCATGACAATACAACACAGCTGTGGTGTCTAACTCGTCTGCTGCCCTGATGTAATAAAAACTTGATGTATGGGTCCTAAATGTATAGATACAAAGATATGGTCTAGTTATATTAATTGTTTGTGAATCAGTTCACCCCAGAGTCACCCAGTAAGCATCACTGCACTGAGCAAATTAAGGGATTTTGCTTCTAACTAATTGCAGAACTCCAAGGCAGCTCCCTATTAATTTGCTTCATTTGTTTACTATAGACATGGATCCTGTGTTTATTAATCCATGAGTTTCCCAAACGGGCAAGCTAGAAACCACAAACCACACTCTGAGCCTCATTAAACTTTGTATAACTACTGTATCAATTAAACATTCTGAGAACGGGCTGGTCTTGGTGGAGATGAAATCCAGCCATCACATTAGTTGGATCAAGGTCATCACCAGCAAATTTGATTTTCAGCCCCGCATTCTCCACCAGTTTTCAGATGACCTGGAGAGCTTTGCATTTTCCACTGCAGTGAAGCGGAGGACATGATACAACAGGATCATCCTATTATGTCCTCTAACTTTGTCTATATATGTCCCAAATTACTGTACAGAAGTGCTAATTGTTTTCAGCGCACAAGGGCCAATGTATAGTTAGATCAAAGTTAAGCTGTATCTCTGCTGGAATGTCTTACCCGCTGCGTTATTATTAGGGTCTCCTTGCTAACTATCTGCCTTTTGGACTTGATTGGAGATTAGCACCTCTTTCCCCCTGGAACAAGTTGAGGGGGGAGCTCACGGTGGGTAAACAACCATCTTTTTATTTAGAAGCTTTGAATCCATTTGCCCCGGCCAAGTGGATGGCCACCTTCTATTTTGGGAGAATATGGTCAGAAGTGCTCTAAAGAGAGGGTGGCTTGGTGTGACCCCCCCACCCAGTCGAAGCCTATAAATAAAAAAGGTTTGTGTGTCTGTGTGTTTGTGTGTGTGTGACCCAAACAGTAAGACAAAAATAATGAGTGACAGATTAGAAAATGAAAAAAAAAATCTGTGGGTGTGCATTGTGACTTTGGCAGAGGGGGCAGGCAGATGCTAGCTAGACAGCTGGTGGGGTTCAGGGCTGTGAAGGTTATGATCACAATACTCCACTGAAGGCTTTCCATCCTCCCCCATCCACCCACTCACCCACAGACCCCTTAACAGACCCCTAGACAGCTGGATCCTGGTTCCGGTTTCAATGCCGCTCTCTTCAGTCCAAACTACAACAAATTTACCATAGTCCAGTCTTTATCAGATGTCTGTCTGGGGTCGGGATTCACCGTCTCGCAGAAAAAGCCATCGTGTCTCTGCCCCGACGCTGTCACCACAGTGAACCAATTGATTTTCATTAGGGAAACAAGGTGAATTACAGAGACTTCTGAGAAAAACCTTCCTGAAAGTCCCAAAATGAGATGTTGTGTAGAAAAAGCCTCCTTGTGTTTGATGTTCATTCATACCCCCCCCCCCCACACGCACACACGGCTCTGGTCTGCCCCAAAAACTGATTTCCAGAGTGTAAAGCAGCGTGTTCTTCCCACAGACGGCAGGATTTCATTTGCAGAGCACAGGGGGCCAATATCTAGGGTAATTCCCCGGGTTTAGAGCCACTGATCTCTCCCCAGCTCACCTTGGGGAGAGAAATTAAAGCATGGAGAAGGCCTTACCCTGGCCAGCACCGCGTTCACCCCATGCTGCCCACCGCCGCCGGCTCACACTGTGTACACACACACACACACACACACACACACACACACACACACACACATATATGTGTGTGTGTGTGTGTGTGTGTATGTATGTATATATACACATAAATACACACACACACTCACACACACACACACACACACACACATATATATATATATATAATCCAGTGAGTCAAGTAAATTCTTTATGAGACAGTACAAGCCTGTTTCATGCCATAAGCAATCATCAACTGTCAATAAAGCTACTCCTAAAATAAATAAAAATAAAAATAAATAAAATTATTGACAGCTGATGATTGTTTATGAAACAGGCTTGTACTGTTTCATGCCATAAGCAATCATTTGCCAGATCTGGCCCAGATCTGGCAAACAGGAGTGGATCTGCTGTTTTTGCTGTTGATTGGTTATTTCGCATGCGAGATCGATAGAAAGAATTTCGTCTATGAAGGGCGACCCCCCCTCCCCGACCCCCCTCCCCGTTTTCATTTCAATAAACAATGCTTTCATGCCGTTACTGATGTTCTCCTGGAGACCAGAGCTGTGAACGGCAGTTGTGCTCCCAGAAACCATTGCTGGTTTCTTTCTTCACGTCATGCTTTCTAAAAAACCCAAAACAAAACAAAACGTGTTTTCCACACATCTGCACAAGGCTGATGAAGTCAGCCGGGATATTTCAAGTTTGCCAGCTATCAGGAATTTCATCTCAGACGGTTCAGCAGAGTATGGACAAGAAGCCTGTGATAAGGCGCACCATGCCAGACACAACAGACCAACTCCAGCACCGGTCTGGGATGACTGCGGCGGCCTGATGGCCCGCAGGCCTGCTGCCCGCCCAGCTTAAGCTGCTGCTGCTGCTGCTGCTGCTGCTTCATCACAGTCATCATCATCGTTTCCATGGACTCCCGAAGAAGAAGAAGACTTGTTTCTCCAGTTTGTACTTTACTAGCATGTTTTTATTTCATTCATTATTGATCATGTAGGAACCACACTGTCGTATATAGTTACCAAAAATGCTGGTACTTTCCAGTAATGGAAAACGGGGGAAAAAAGACGAGGCGAGCCGAGTCGAGCCGGTACCATGTAGTGGAAAAGGGGCCTAAATGAACATAACCGAATCTCCTGAGCAGATCATGAGTTAAGGCCCGGATCAGATGGAACCATGGTTCGGTTTGGTTTGGTTCTAGTCGTCGCCAGGTCATTTTGCCAGGGTTTAAGGCCCAAGTTAAAGCCGGAAGAGACAGCAGAGGAGCGATGGCGGAGGGTGGAGAGGGGGGGGGGGATCTTTTAGGATTGTTCCAGAAGAGAAGGAAGGGTAAGAATTTAGCCATGTAGTAACGTTTCAGTTAAGCTTGAAATTGCCTGTTGATTTATGATATGAATTGGATTCGGCACCTACAATCATGAGGAATGAGGTAGAGAAACCCTCTTCCTCATGATGGTAGTGTAACCGTCTATTTTCTTGCCCGGTGCGGGATTCGTACGGGGTGTACTGCACCACAATGCGACGTCACTAACCGCTCGGCTAGAGGGTCAGATCCGTTAGCTAGCTAGGGGCTAATGTGTCTCATTAGTAGTTTACAGTAGGTACCGTTTAGCTAGCTAGCTACCCTCGTCTGATCCCATAGAGGACCTTTATTGTGCTTTAGCAGCGTGTTTCTCGTAAATAAATCACATTTTTATAAACAAACAAAACGGTAACGACGGTTAACCACCATATTGACTTCCGTGTGGGAAATGGCGGCGCGAACTCACGTTTGCAGCGGCTTCACCCAGTACCGACTATGCAGTGTCTAAGTCTAAGTCTACGTTTGTGTCGTTTGTGAAGTTTTTATTTTGATCTTAGATTTTTATTTATTTATTGTTTCGTTTAATGGCAGGGAGAGCTGGCGTTGGATCGGCTGGGGGAGCTTGGTCTGCCGCGTCCGGTAGGCCCAAGGACCACGGCCTTGCCTGGAGCTGCGCCCGAAAAGGAAGCCCAGAGGGCGGTCTGACGGGACAGGGCAGGCTAAGCTAACGGGGAAAGCAGGCTAGGCTAAGCTAACCGCTAGCCCATGCAGACCGGCAGTTCCGATAACACCGTCTGGCGGCGGCCTCGCCTAGCGTTGGCTGTGTTTTCGTGCCGTCGTGTGGACTGCGGCGAGGTGTGTCGAGGGTGTCTGGCTGGCAGAGCTGGCGTTGGATCGGCTGAGGGCGCTTGGTCGGTTGTGTCCGGTGGGCCCAGTGACCACGGCCTTGACTGGAGCTGCACCCGAAGAGGACGCACCGAGGGCGGGCGGCGACAGCGGGGCAGGCTAAGCTAACTGCTAGCCCATGCAGACCAGCAGTTCCGACAGTCGTCCTGGTTGCTGGCTCTCTGGACGGTGATTTTTTAACATTTTTTGACTGTGTTGCACCGAGTGGACTGTGCAGTTAACGGGGTGTGTGTTGTTTTGCTTCTTTTTGTGTTGCTTTGTTCTCTCTGTTTTTGTGTGTTTTTGGTGATGTCGTTTTTGGAAGTTTTGGATGTGTTTTTATCTTTTGTGTCGCGCTGCTGTTGCTGTGGGCTGGGTGAAACGATAAATAAAGTGTTTCTGATTAACTTCACCCCACTATTTTTGGGGTATTGTTTAGATACTACTACAGTTAGCTCATGTAATGTAATTAGAATGCGGTCTAATCCAATTATGAGTTTCATTGAAGTGGATTTCATGGTTTTGCAGAGGGCCGCAGAGACGACCTCCAGACTGAAGAGCAGCAGCAGCAGCAGCAGCAGAACCAGCAGCAGAACCAGCAGCAGAACCAGCAGCAGAACCAGCAGCAGAACCAGGCGTGGCAACTGGTAACAAGTTGGTGTTACTTTGTGTGTTGGTGTGTCAGAGTCAAAGAGTGGAGCAATTCTGATTAGCTAAAATGCTAATGCTACGCACGCCTGTACATTGAAACGAATTTGGCAATTGCAAATGTCAGTATAGACAGGTCACTGTCATGGTGTACTTTTAAAGTTACACTGAAATAACAAATGTTCTCATGTTAGCTTATTTTATCATACCATACAGCAGTTTGACAATTTATGTCAAAAAGTTAAAAAAAAATATTGAAATCACATTGTTTTGACTTCCTGAAAAATATATAAAAATTATAACTGTTCTGTGTTGACTTCATTGTAATGTGTATCATAAGGTACATGAAAATTCCTACAAAAAAAACCCCTAACAGATCTTAGGGCAATCCCACCTATTTGCTCTTCCCATCAAATTAAGTACACATTTCAATTTTTTGGTGATTAACACATATACTTTGAATGTAAATAAGGTGCCAGAGTGCATAAAAAAAGCATCAGAATAGAGCTTGTTTATATATATACAACAACAAACCCCCCCCCCCGGACCCCCCTACAGAAGCCTGGGCTAAGCCCCAAATGTCCTCAAATCCTGGAAAAGCCCCTCGTTCTAGTGTGAAAACGTTTTTTTTTTTTTAGATGTTTCAGACTTTCGGACCAACTACAGGAGGTTCTGGCAGGCGATCGTCAGAACCAGAAAAAGGAAGAAATAGCAGGTCCGACGACATAAAATCAACTGGACAAAAAAGCTCATGGCATAGCCGACATTTTCCAGGTATTTTTGGAGAGAGAGAGAGAGAGAGAGAATATGGGAGGACGGTGGAGTAATGGCACTTATTATAGTGGCAATGAAACGAATCTGTTCATTTTCTCCATTAATTCACACAGCGGTAGAAGGCTGCCCACCGGACTGACAACACGCTGACGTCAGACGCACGTCCGTCTACCAACCAATCACTGTCAAGTACAGGGAGACGCAAGCCACGTGGGGGACGACGACAAGACGCAGGTAGGTCATGTGAAGTTCTTCAGTGCTGGCATAATTGCAATGTGAAAGTAAAAGTAAGCAGGTCAAATGTGTACAAAGGCTCTAGATCAGGTGGGACAGGACAGAACAGTCCTCAAGCACACGGCTCACCACTTTAAAGATACGTTTGTGGTAATTTCTACAAGTATTTTCTTCACCTTCCAGGCAGCAAATAATGTAACTTGAGTTGAATGAAAATCTTGTCAACCACCAAATGTCATTCCCTGTGAATATAACTTCTTCAAAATCGTAATGTAATTGAAATCTGCTGAACTCGGCAGCGCTCCATTCAGGGGCGGGAACGACACCTCGGTGCTGATGTTTCACTGAAACACATGAAATGTTGAACTGATTCATTTTTCACAATTCAATCAAAGCAGCGAGGGAGGGAGAGAGAGAGAGATGGGCTTCTCCCTGTAGGTCAAACAGAATATTAAACTGCTTGTTTCTGAGAAAAACCCCAAAAGTTTCCAGGTCTCAGCTGGGCTGCTTGGTGGTCCGGTCACTGACAGCGCTTGTCAGCGCCCTGGTCGTCTGGCTGCATGGTGCACAGGGAGCAATTAAAAGTCTGGGCCATGTTAACCATGTGCTCCGGCTTAGCACACGGCAAGTGGAAAATAAAGGCGAGCAAAGAGGGCACAGGAAACAGGCGTGTCCATTCTGACCTCCCCCGTTTTATGCACATACAGACAGGCTTAAAATGGAGTGAACGATACGCAAAGTGATGCACATCTTGACAGGCAGACAGACAGACAGACAGACAGACAGTCTTATGTCCTTCCTGTTTTTCAGACAGATAGAGATTCCAGCAGGTTCAGGGAGGCCTCATGCAAATTCTTTTATGAAACCATTATGAAAGATTCTTTTATGTTTTATTTTTACAGTGTGTGTGAACACACACACACACACACACACACACACACACACACACACACACACACACACAGTGAACTGCAATGTGTTTCCAATCGGAGGGTGATGCGAGGTCCGTGATGTGACAGACAGCCTCCCGAATAGAAACACAAGCAACTGTTTGCCACCATGCATGTTTAAATTCCTGCAGGAAGCCACAGGCTCACATGTGACACATTACCGAGGGGCAAGCCGGGAACATGTTTCAGGAATTAAACGATTACGAGCCCTTCAAACAAGATACATTTCCTAATTGGCTCCTTTCACAACATTTACATATTCCTTTACTTTCTTTTCATTTTTTTTTGTGTCCAGGAGGCCCTGTTGGGGAGTAGTCTTGGGGAGGTGCTCGGTGGGGCAGGAGGAATCGAGCCGACGTACGAAGCAAAGCAAACAGTGTGAGATGTTAAGCTGCTGACGGCTCCCCTCAGTTTCTCAGCTTTCCTCCCAGATGCCTTTTAAGCCCTCCATTCTGCTCTTTTACAAGCTCCTGTTTTGTTTCTTCCTCTTCGTTTCTCTCTTTGCTGTGTTGTTTCATTAATCCCCAGAGGGACAAACTGAGAGAGAGAGAGAGAGAGAGAGAGAGAGAGATAATGTGTGTATGGTTTGGGTGATTCCCCCCCATAGACACACACACACACACACACACACACACACACACTGTAAGAATATGGTGCCATAACAGTATATGCAGCTAGTGTGACATGATATCATCAGAACAACCGAGTCCTGCTGAATCCAAAATAGCTTCACACCGCACGCTAACAACTCCTCACTTTTGCTGTCAAGTTGAGCTAACACAGACGTCAGAGATATCAGAGAACGCATCACTCTCCCTCCTCTATTCCCGCTCTGAAACTCAAGCTATTGTTTGATGTGAGCAGACAGATTGTCTTCCACAGATACTCTGAGTAAACAGTCCCCTTTTTAACCTTTCTGAGGTGTGACTCAATAAAATCCGAAAGTTGAGGTGTCTATTTCCTCGGCTGAGGAATTTGAATGAAAGCCACATGCGTAAATAAAAGCCTGTGTGCAGTGTTTAAGTGTGTGAGAAGAGAAGAGTAATCAGATTGGTTTCCTGTGACAAACAATAACATTTGTTTTAAAACCAGCAGCTTTTTTATCTGGGGCCGAGGCGGTAGCTCTTGTGGTAATCGGAGCCAGACCTGTCCCGGCTTCAGGCCACAGGGAAATGACAACCTAGCTGTCTTCATCAGGTCTCGCCAAAATTAAAACTGGAATAGAAATACTTCTCTTCTCACAACCCAGTCGCCAAAATAAAATGTTGGCATTTTACATTTCTGCAAATTACAGATACGTTAAAGAGATCGTATCGTGGTTTTTGGGGTTTTCCCTTTCCTTTACTGTGGAGGTGCATGTAAAACATCTGCACAGTTACGAAGCACAAAGTCCACGCCAAAGGGAGTTATTCTGTCCGACAGCAAACACTGCCGTTACTTATCTACGTCACTGTGTAGCACATCTTCGTAATGCCCGCCTGGCGGCCAGTTTGGCCCGCCCGTGTAGCGCAATGTTGAGAAGACGTTATTTTCTTTGGTGCAAAGGCAAATTCCCTTTGTATGGATTTTCAAAGGAAGATGAAATGAAGAATCAGTAGTTAAAATTCTTTTTTACCACTATTCCTCAGCAGGACAACCCCAATCTTTTATTGCGTCCCCTTCATTTTACCGAGGACCGCTTCCTGAATCAGGCACGGTTCAATGCTGGACATTCGATTTGTTTGCCTTTCCGAAAGAAGAAAGCACCAGACGACACTGGATACAGTTTCTTCTTCCGGGCCAACAGCAGCCATATGCCAGTGTGTTTATTTGATCACGCCACTTCGCAGAGGACTCTTTCCTCAGCAGAGCCCAGTATGAAGCTGGATTTTCAGCTTGGCTGGTGCTAAAACAGGGCTGTTCCCTCCGCGGAGGGCCGTGTTGAGGAGTCAGAAGTGCAAGCTATAAGTAACATGTATCAGTGGAATGTTTGTCTTGTCCAAATGGCTTTTGAATACAGTTTCAGTGCAGACAATGAGCATTTACAATGAAGCTGAAGTTATTTTGGGAGCTAACAGTGATTTGCACAAAACAATACAGCCGTGCACTGAGCAGTCAGATATATGCCTTTATTTCAACCATATCTGCTCACAATCGTGGCATTATTTTCACATAAATGTCACCATCCCACAAACACGACATTTTTTCAAGGAATAAGCAGCCAACTATGATTTTGATAATACTTTAATGATCACGCATGACTAGGCTTGCTGGCCAGTTGGCTAAGGGGTCGGACCCTTTATTTGACCGGTTAGCACAGTCGCCTGTGGTGCGAGTGACCCGGGTTCGCGCCCCAGCTGCGGTGGTTCCCGGCTGCCCCCTATATTCACTACATTTGTGTCAGACGTGGGATGGTGAGATTGTGAGGCCATCGGAAGCGTGTGCGCCCAGAGGCGTGAGGGAGCTGGTATGCTGAAGCACGGGGATGTGCTTCCTGAAGGAGGGGGGGGGTAGTTTAACAATAAGGAATGACTAGACTCGCTGGCCGGTTGGCTAAGGGGTCAGACCCTTTAGTTGACTGGTTAGCGCAGTCGCCCATGAGGCGGGTGACCTGGGTTCGCATCCTGGCTGCAGTGGTTCCCGGCTGCCCCCTGAATTTGCTACAATACCGAAAAGCAATGCTGAAGTGAAGATATTCCAAGCCAAAAGCCTGTCAAACTGCGATCTTCTTGGTAAATGTATGTACACGTTCTTACAAAACAGTCTGCTTGAGTAGTATTACAGGCATTTAATGTACTCCAGTATACAAATAACCCATGATGCAAGGAGATACAGTCATTTGGCGACAGCAGAATAACATTTTACTACCTTTGTTATTTCCTGACAGCAGACGGTTTCCACTTAAGTTGGCATTTTATGGCATTTCCCACATGTACATTGATTAACAGGCATATATAGAAACATTTTTGTATATGGCTTGTGACTGAAAGACTAATTCCACTGTTATGTCACACAGTAAGCAGGCAATGAGCGAATTTTTACCAGAGATGTCCTGCTGTAATATTTGTCGCTGCGGATGTTCGTGCGGTCCACTCTCATTTTCCGGACTGTCTTCTGGCTCGAGCATGTAAGGATGGCTTCTAGAAGTTGCCATTTCAAATCAAGAATGAGTAATTGTGTTAGTAGGTTTAGTTTGCTTAAGAAACGTCCTACACCAGGGTCGTATTGAACTCTTGTTTCTCCGTCGAGATCTGTTTCCCCCTAGCCAGACGAAAGCGTTCACATGGAAATAACTTAGCTGTCGTTTATGACTAGGTTAAGGTAAGCATTAGGTTAATCTTGGGTTTAGGCTGAAGTTAGTTTAAAGTTAGGGTTAGGTTAATCAAGTGTCCCAGTGTTTTATTGAACTCTGGCTCTAGGGAAACAGATCTCGACGGGGAAACAGTGTTTGATATAACATCAGCAAGAGGACGCACTGCTTGCTGCCCCCTCGGGAGCCTTCCGGAAGTTGGCCAATCAGAAGGAAGTGGGCCTTTAGGGAGGGGGGCCTTAAAGAGAAAATCGCCCAAACAGCCCATTTCAGAGGATGAATGAGGGGTTGCAAAAGGGCCAGTATAAGTTAAATAAGGATTTTTTTTTGAACTGTGAATCATGCAGAGCTACTCTAGTGTAGCCCCAGAATAAAGATATAAAGCTGGAATGAGCATGATATGGCCAATTTAACTCTCAGCGTTTCTGAACCAAAAATACGTTTCATATCAGCATTTCAACCAATAGCCAATATTGGTGGAGCTTGCGTCCACGTCACGTGACTCTCAGTTTTCTGTCTGGGAAAAGAAAAAAAAATGGCTGACATTTCAAATTCAAGCTCAAGTTCACTTTATTATCATATGCATCCTAGGATGTATCTTCGAGTCACATATAAAAAATACAGTTTACCTTCAAATGCAATAAATACGTGTGCCCTGGCTCTCTCAACCCTTGAAACTATAGATAAGGAAATAAAAAATGATGATAAAAACAATAAGAAATCAGAAATCCCACAAAATAATACATCAATGAAAGTTGTGTAAGGTGCCTTCTGTTCATTGCTCTGACCACCTGGGGGTAACAACTGTCTTAGAAGCGGCTGGTCGGAGCGCAGATGCTCTGTAAGCGTTGTCCTGAGGGAAGCAGGAGAACAGACTATGTGCTGGGTGGCTGGTGTCCTCCATCATACTCAAGGTCTTCCTTCTGCAACGGGTGGTGTACATGTCCTGAAGCTGTGGCAGTGCTGTTGCTATGATCTGTGAAGCTGTTTTTACTATCCCTTCTCAGTTGTTTGTGGCCCTGTTCTGTCAGGTTGTCAAACCACACCAGTATGCTTCCAGTAAGGATGCTCTCTGTGGTGGTCTGATAGAAACTGATTTTTGTGGACGTTCGGAAATTTTGTAAGACGTCTCAGAAAGTATAGTATCTGTTGTGCCTTCTTAATGATACAAATCAAATCAATTTTATTTGTATAGCCCAATATCACAAATTACAAATTTGCCTCAGTGGGCTTAACAGCAACACAACATCCTGTCCACTAGTGTTAAGAGACCAGGAGAGGGAGTCCGAGCTCTGAATGCCTTTTCTTTTATTCTCAGTTGGAAATACAATATTTTAAGGCAGTTTTGGCTTTGGAATGAATTTTGATAACATTTGTAGCGAGAAATGTGCATTTTATTTTCATAATCTTTGTTCAGTGAATGCATATGATCTTTAGTTTGTTAGTTATTGCAAAGATTCTTTCAGGTCTTGCTAGAAAATTGTTGGATTGCAGTGTTCCCGAACGTTCCTGGCATTGAACGCAACCCCAATTTGCGTTTCTACAATACTTGTTAAAATATCCTAAGTAAATCAACATTTGTATATTTTTTTTCCTTCTTCAAATAAGCCACCTACGTAAATGCAATGTAATTTATGTTCTGGCTGCAGTAAATATTTGATATATTTGATATATATATATAACTTTGTTAAAAGAAACACTCAATGGTAGAGAAAGTGCTCAACAAATAAGGAGCAAAACAATCCAGTGAGTCAAGTAAATTCTTTATGAGACAGTACAAGCCTGTTTCATGCCATAAGCAATCATCAGCTGTCAATAAAACATTTTAGAGTTTTATTGACAACTGATGATTGCTTATGGCATGAAACAGGCTTGTACTGTCTCATAAAGAATTTACTTGACTCACTGGATTGTATATAGATAGATAGCGTTTTTTTTTCTTTTTCCGGAAACTGTCAATGGTGTTGATAAAATTGACAACAAATGAGGAGCGGAATATTAAGATAGATGTAGAGAAAAAAACAAAAACAAACTGTAGTTCCTAGCAGTACAAGTCTGTTCCATGCGTCACACACTCATCAGTTGCCAAGTTGGCTATACCACAAAGAAAAAAAAAAAGAACAGCGAATAAATACTATGTTGCCTCGCACCATGCCCCTAGTTGCGGTGCACAGCAACCAATGGGAGGGTAGGAAACATTTGAAAAGTAACATCAGGAACATTACAACCAATGAGGGAGGGACGAGCCCCAGTCCCTGTATAGGGTGAAAATTTTAGCATCCCTCCATTGTTGGGGGACACTCCTGATCCCAGACCTGCAGGATGTACTGATATATCATTCTGGTGCACAAATATCCTCCTTGTTTTAGGAATTCTGCTGAGATACCATCACTGCCAGGGGGTTTATTGTTCCTGAGGGAGTTGATGGCTGCAAGTACTTGTTGAAAAGTTGATGAGTGATTGAGGTCTGGGATGGGTGAATGAATTGGCAGGTCTTCCAGGATGGATTGGTTGGATGATGAGTACTGGTTAAGTAGGGCTTCAAAATGTTCAGCCTTCCTTGCCAGGATCCGCTTTTGATCTTTCAGGGTTATCAGTCCATCCACTGATTTTAAGGGTGTGATAGAGCAGTTCCTAGGTCCATATATAGTCTTTATAGAATTGTAGAAGTTGTGCATATAATTTCTGTCAGCATATGATTGAATCTCGTGAGCTTTGTTCATCCACCATGTATTTTGCAGAGTGTGCAAGGTTGTTTGTACCTCCTTATGTGTTGTTTGCCACTGCTGTCAAAAGATGGCGGATGCAGGGCACTTGAGAGTGGCCCTGTCTGAGGAGTTTTGGCAGGGGGACATAGCGCATGGGAGGATCACGCTATTCTCCCCAGTTCCCCTCCCCCTTGAACAGGTGCCCCGACTGACCAGAGGAGGTGCTAGTGCAGCGACCAGGACACATACCCACATCTGGCTTCCCACCCGCAGGCACAGCCAATTGTGTCTGTAGGGACACCTGACCAAGCTGGAGGTAACATGGGGATTTGAACCAGTGATTCCCGTGTTGGTAAGCAACAGAACAGACCGCCACGCCACCCGGACATGCAAAGAGGTTTTTAGAGTGCCACAGGGGGTGCACAGTCCTCGGTAGCACTGTCTTTGCCATGACAGGTTGGTCCTGGTGGCAAGGGCTTACACCCAGGATGACCAGTTACCCATCATGACTGCAGGAGGCTGTCAGAAACTCCAGACTGTTGAAAAACCACCTAATGTGTGCCGCCAAACAACGGTGCTTTTCTGTCGGGGTATGCTTCCCTAGCCTTTGTCTCAAAAGACTTCCCACCTCCCTTGGTCAGGGAGGTGACCAAGAACCCGATGGTCACTCTGACAGAGCTCCAGCGTTCCTCTGTGGAGATGGGAGAACCTTCCAGAAGGACAACCATCTCTGCAGCACTCCACCAATCAGACCTTTATGGTAGAGTGGCCAGACGGAAGCCTTGGCTCAGTAAAAGGCACATGACAGCCCGCTTGGAGTTTGTCAGAAAGCACCCAAAGGACTTTCAGACCATGAGAAACAAGATTCTCTGGTCTGATGAAACCAAGATTGAACTCTTTGGCCTGAATGCCAAACGTCACGTCTGGAGGAAACCAGGCACCTCTCATCACCTTGCTAATACCATCCCTACAGTGAAGCATGGTGGTGGCAGCATCATGCTGTGGGGATGTTCTTCAGCGGCAGGAACTGGGAGACTAGTCAGGATCGAGGGAAAGATGAATGGAGCAAAGTACAGAGAGATCCTTGATGAAAACCTGCTCCAGAGCGCTCAGGACCTCAGACTGGGGCGAAGGTTTACCTTTCAACACGACAACGACCCTAAGCACACAGCCAAGACTACGAAGGAGTGGCTTCGGGACAAGTCTGTGAATGTCCTTGAGTGGCCCAGCCAGAGCCCAGACTTGAACCCCATTGAACATCTCTGGAAAGACCTGAAAATAGCTGTGCAGCGACACTCCCCATCTAACCTTACAGAGCTCGAGAGGATCTGCAGAGAAGAATGGGAGAAATACCCCAAATATAGGTGTGCCAAGCTTGTAGCTTCATACCCAAGAAGACTTGAGGCTGTAATCGCTGCTGCCAAGGGTGCCTCAACCAAGTACTGAGTAAAGGGTGTGAATACTTATGTACATGCAATATTTCAGTTTTTTATTTTTAATAAATTTGCAAAAATTTCTACAAAACCTTTTTCACTTTGTCATTATGGGGTATTTTGTGTAGATTGATGAGGAAAAAAAAGGAATTTAATCCATTTTGGAATAAGGCTGTAACATAACAACATGTGGGGAAAGTGAAGGGGTGTGAATACTTTCCGGATGCACTGTAGGTCTAAATATCTGGAGCTCTCGGGAGTCCAAATCCTGTAGTGTGAAATGTGTTGTCTGGCAGTGAGGACAGCGAAGAGTTACAGAAAGCCAGTGAAAAGCTATGTTTAATAAATTAATTAGTTTTGTTTTCATTATTAGTATTTGATTTATTTTTATATAGATTTATATTTAGATATTTTATAGATTGTTGTGGATTGTTGTTCATTTTTAATTTTTCCATTGTAGGGAAATTGCTACACAGTTGCTTTTTTGATTGTCACACAAGTTCGTATTTATTTTACTAATATTCACTGTTAAAGTGTTTACAAAAAGTAGTGTGAACATGCAGTTGAAACAATTACATGACAAAGTATATGCAACTTGTACATACTGTATCTTGAAATTATTCAAGACATTCTGTACCAAAGGTGTTGAATCAATAACAGAACCACAATAATAACAATAATAATAATAATAATAATAATCTTTGTCTTGCACTTTTCAAAATACAGTCCTTAAAAGCCAATGCAGTACAAAACGTGAAAAAACGTATAGAAACACACATCTGCAAGAAAAAAATGCATAAAATGCATCTCGCTGCAGAACAGACAGGCCTTGCTGCCCGCCCATCCCAGTCCATTCTCTCATCCATTTTCTTTTCTTTATTCTTCTGTGTTTTATCATTGGAAATCAGTGCACAAACAACTCGGGGCGCTTGTTTCTGGTGGACGTCCACTTTTGGAAGAAAAAAAATCTTGTCTCGCGTGTGTTATTGCATTATTTCCCGTGTCACTTCGTGTGTGTGTTTTCGTTAAAAAATGTAGTTTGGAGACTAGACGGACTGTCAGGGATTCCTCCTGGTGAAAGATCTTGTAGTGTGTGACCCCCTGTCACCGATTAGTCATGCAGTGTGAAAACCGCAAGGCCTTCAAGATTCACCATTCAAGACAGCAGTTGTGTAGTGTGAACAGCACGGCGATATGAAGACTTTAAAAGTGGCGTAGTGTGAGCTTGGCGTTATGAAACGTCATGATTCAGAAGGGCACGTATATTTTACTAAATTGCAGATCTGTAAATAGATTGTGACTGCATACTGATTATTTGTAGAGTCAACAGGCAGTTGATTCAACAATTAGCAATTAGTGCTAACTGTTGACTCGTAACGCTATAGTGACAGTGACTGGAAATGCTCCTGGTGAAATATTGTGGATAAATGTTTCTAATATTTTGTATTTAATGTCACCGATGTTTGCTTCATATCTATCTTAATGAGTTTCTTTAAGAATCCAAAATTATTTCATCTGCTACCCTCCATTTTCATACTGAGTGATAGTTTTGCTACCCCACATGGCTCACTTTAACTGTGATCAGTAGGGGGCCGGTGGGAGATCCCAGCATGCCTCCAGTCCTTAAACGACGCAGCATGCTGGCGATGATAGACCCCACTGTTTTCATCACAAACCCATAGGAGTTTCTACTTGCCTCAACTAAAGGGCTTCTGACCCTAAGAACTCCCCCCTGTTGGGATTATTTTACTTGGACAAATTTCTACTCCTACAGGGGCCTCCTTGGCTGCGAATGGAGCTGCAGCAGTTCTCATCTGCCTCCTATTACGCCCCCAAATTGAGAGGGTACATGTTGGATGTGTTAATGGATGAAAATGCAGTGCAGGGACACTGAGTGCTGGACTACTTCCATAAAAGCTTCTTAAATAACCCACTTAAGTAACCAATACTGCTCTGCTGAGCATAGCGGGATACTCCTGCTGGGACGTATCCTGCTATGTTACCTGTCTTCTTCACTTAAACATTACCACAAATGTGATGATTCTTAGCTACTGAAATGCAATTCATTACTTTCTGCATAGATAACCAAATTTCTTTCATTTATTTACCGTCCACACAACCTCGGAAATGTTTCTATTTCACCGTGAACTTCCACCATCTGTCGTCATTTTGAGTAAACTTTAGTAAAGAACCAATCCATTAACACATCCTGAATTCCAATATTTATTTTCTGCATTAAATACATATCAGTACAGAAAGAGTGGCCAGAGCGTACATCTATAAGCTATAATCTGTGCTTTTAACATGATATCGATTTTGTTGATGCTAATCAGCTAAAAGATTAACAACAACAAACCAGTTGATGCTAAACTGTAGATTAGCGAAGATAAACAAGTATAGGTTAAAATTAGCATCTGCCTACCATATGCAACTAGTTTTAGCTCTCTGGCAAGAATGTATATTCCACCAAGCACTTAAGCAACTAGACAACTATCCCTCTTATTTTCTATTCCAAAAAAACAAACAAACATACAAACAAAGATGCCCTGATGTGTTGTTATGGTTAGATGACAACAGAAAGCTAACATGTTGATGTGGAAGTCCACTTGCCATTTTGTCCAGTGGGCAAAAAGTTTGGTTTCCTGTCGTGAAAAACACACAGATGAGTTTTACCTTTGAGAGGAAGGGTGTAGAAAGACCGTCGTACAGTCAGAGCCACTTGTTTGATACGGTAGCTTGGCATGATGGGTGCCACTGGAAGCCCACAAAGGATCATGCATGACCGCAATGCTTAAATATAGATGACAGGAAAAACTCCAGCTATTCTGGTCCAAACAGAAGTTTGAGTTTTCACACACGTCGGAGTCATTCGACAGCACTTGCCAACTTTGTGTATCAGTAAAAGTTTCGATAAAGTGACTGAAAAGCAGAAAGTGCTTTGCATGGAAAGAATATTGGGGTCGTGTTTCAGCTCACCAGCATGCCAGCAAACATCTGTCTGTCTGCACTGGAACTTCAAGGATGTTTCACAAATTATACAAGATCCTATAAGATCATATAAGACATAAGACCAAAACATTGTAGAATATGTTTTATATATATATATATATCATATACGAGCCTGGCTACTTTCATTATTAATTTTAGGATGTGTATGGTTGCTGGACATGGCAACCTTAAAGGTATAAGAGTGTCCAGAAGGGTAATTGATTTCTGACATTTTATGACTTCATTCTTTTAATAATGCACTTTTGAGTCACTTAATTTTGCGCTGCTCCAGATTAAAACAAGGCAGAAAAAGCAGAATCAGTAAATGTCGTGACGTATTTAACGTGGTGCATGCTTCAAGCTACATGGCCTCTCCATAACACGTATGTGTATTTTTAGCGGCGGGCACCACAACAAGACCTTTACTACAGCGTGGTTAGCGTCATGTTGTACAGATTGTGTATGGGTGAGAACATGGCAGCCCTGTGTTGTCTTAGCCAACGGGGAACACACGTCAGTGGTAAAACCCACAGATAGCTCGCATTGTCTTGTGCAATAAGCCCTGTAAAAAGAGCATTAATCAGAGGGGTTCGTCAGCGAGCTGTCCTCGCTAACCAAAGAAAGATGTGCTCTGCTAAACCTGCCAAGCTGCACTTTGATGCTGAGAAGCAAACGTCTTGTGCACAGTCTCGGATACCGCCAGCAAACAATTACTGCAGAAGCTTCAGGGACAAATCTAACAAACTGTCTTCATCTCACACTTTTAGCAGCAGCTGCGTCCAAACGGCCAGTGTTTGCTATTAAAAACCAATCAAATAACAAATGTTCTGGTGCGGAGGAGACGGAGGGAGGAGACTGAACGAGGAAAGGATTAGAAACAGCCTGGAGTCTAAATTGAATTAGCCCCTCTGAGATGACTCGTGGGTAAAAAAATGAAATGTCATCCTCTCAAACATGCGAATGTGAACAGCATTGATT
>JAJHIY020000669.1:0-77500 GCA_022114975.2 Lampris megalopsis | reverse complement strand
ATGAAATATTTCCTTTTGCTGTCTAATTTTATTCAGTGTCAAAATCACTCCGTCTCTCTCTTTTATGTCCTGCATGAGTCCGCGGCTGTGCGGCGGCCTGGCCTCCCCCTGCAGGCTCCCCCTGCAGACTCCCCCTGCAGACTCCCCCTGCAGACTCTCCCTGCAGACTCTCCCTGCAGACTCTCCCTGCAGACTCCCCCTGCAGACTCTCCCTGCAGACTCCCCCTGCAGACTCCCCCTGCAGACTCCCCCTGCAGACTCCCCCTGCAGACTCTCCCTGCAGACTCTCCCTGCAGACTCTCCCTGCAGACTCCCCCTGCAGACTCTCCCTGCAGACTCCCCCTGCAGGCTCCCCCTGCAGACTCGCTCGTCTGTAATTTTCGCTGCGTGAATAATGGGACGTATTATTTCAGCAGATTTGGAGGCTTGCATTTGGCACAGCAAACTCTCAAAATGTTGGGATTCTTTTTTTTTTAATCTTGCATATCTTATAATCACTGTCATCCGCATGTTGAAATAAAATACTGTGCCATGCTGTTTGATTACACACATCCAGAGAGAGCATGTTGAACAAATCAAACAAAGCTTCAGTAAAAAAAGTCTTTATTTCTGCTCCTGGGCTGAATCCACTTGTTAAACATGTAAATTTGATGCAAATCAAAGTGGTTGCAGTCGTCATATGGTGGATAGAGTTTTATTATCAGCCGCATGCACGCAAACATCAGACACTCTTAACGAAACACTGATTTTGTGATAAAAGTAAGATAAAAAGTAAGATGAAACATTTAGAGGAAATTATAATGTAGAGTAAGTATTTTGGAAATATTGCAGCGTTATCTGTCACATTCATAGTTTAGAAGAAAGAATTAAAAATGGAATTTTAGATAGAGACGATGTAGAGAAACAGGAAAGTACAGTACATATTAGTACATCATGTAGTACTTTGTGTTTTGTGTACCTGTTGGCTGGAGACATGTGGAGTAGTTCATTAAGGGTTGTGTTGTGTTACTGAATGGTGTCATGTTCCTGCTGCAGTTTTTACTCTGCACATTTAAAACGCCTTGTGATGTGTGTGTGTGTGTGTGTGTGTGTGTGTGTGTGTGTGTGTGTGAGTGTGTCAGTCACACACTTCTCTGCAGAGCAAATGAAAGAAAACAAAGTGTGAATAGATGCAGAAACTGGGCAGACGGGTGTGAACAGTGAAATTAAACTTCCACGATGGCGGAATTCAAACGGTCAAATAAAAGTGCATCACCTCAAAGCAGGCGTGATTGTGATGTGCTTGAGGTTGAATGCTAAACAACAACAACAACAACAACAACAACAACAACAACAACATGAATCCAGACTGGAGTATGACGACAGTCCAGATAAAACATGAACAGTTGTTGTAATTACAACCACACAACAGTTCCTTTATGAAGTCTGTCCAGTTCCCCCCTCTGTTCTGAACACTGAGGGGCTTTTCTTGGGAACCTACCCGCTCATATGGCCAGTGTGCGTGTGTGTGTGTGCGTGTGTGTGTGTGTGTGTGTGTGTGTGTGTGCGTGTGTGTGTGTGTGTGTGTGTGTGTCGGGGGGCCCTATCAGGAAACGAGCGGCCGGGCCCTCTGGGTGCAGCACGTTACGGCCCGGCACCAAAGGGAATGGAGCGACTAATCTCTCTGTAACCCGATCCAACAAACAGCGCTGCTAATACGACGCAGCGTGGAGAGGCCGTGTGTGGACGGGCCGTGTGCATGTTAAGCTGGTCAAAGTAAACATGGTCGGCTGGGGAAAAAGGGAGGCCACATAATTATAAAGTTTTAAAGTAAACGGCGGGGCGAACAGTAAGCTCTTATAAAACAGAGCAGCATGGAGAGGAAGGAGCTCGGCTCACTGAGGCCTCAGCAGAGCCGCTCTTTAACACGACTTAACGCTTTCTCCACCGCCGGGCCTCACACAAAATGACCCGCTCTGCGGCTTTTTAATTGAACGGTTGCCTTCGGTGTGAATCTTCACATAAAAGTCATCACATAAAGCTTTGCCCACATGAAGACTCGCGTGAGCGCTTGCGGAGCCTCTCTGAGTGGATCCGGGATCCGGCGGCGCCGCTCCGCGAGCGGCTCCGCGAGCGGCTCTGGAGTCTTTCCTTCTCTTCTGGACCTTCTTGTGTTGACGCCATTCCATTTTCACTGAGGTTAGCGCGACTCTTTTATGAGCTGTGAACTGACCGCAAATGTAAGAACTCGCCGTCCCTCCGCAGAGCGTTCCCACTCTTCCCATCCTCCCTCACTCTTCCCATCCTGCCTCAGCTCCTCCTCCCGGGTCCCTGGGAAAGGGCAAAAAACGACAGCAGCAACTTTAAAACAGAAAAATCCTTTAATGCAATTCCTACCTTATCTAAAACACCTACATATCTGTCTCCAGTCTGCGGCCTTTGAAAGGATATTTCAGGCCTCGGATTGAGGGGATCTTCCTTCAGAGGCAGGCTAAGGATGAGTTATAGGCATCTGAGAGACGGGGAATCTCTGGAGCCTGACCACGGCTTTACTGCTGCGCTCCAACCAACACCGCTCAGCCCCGAACAGCGAGCCGTCAGCCGCCCAAACACACTGGAGGCACAACACCAAGTCCAGGGGTTTTCTTTTCCTTTTGTCTTTTCTCTCCTTTCTTTGAATCTGTGGCGTTTTTTTCACTTCTCATGTCTTCAAATGAACGTCAGGCCGTGAGAGGGAAGAGAACACATCTGACACACCAAGTCAGACCAAACACTCTTTCTTCTGCATGCTCCACGTTGCATTTCTTCATCATTCTGATCATCACTTCAATACACGTCTCTTTAAAGCTGCGGTCCTTAATCCAAATGGAAACCAAAGGGTCGTCCCGCTACCAAAGTACAAATCATAGGACTGCAGCAGATTGATTGACAGGTCTCTTAATACTAACAGTATTAATACTAACTTAATACTAACAGTAAACAGGACGAATGGTAAACAACAACTACATGTGTTTCTAATGTGTTGTGATGCTGTTAAAGGTTTGTTCACATCACCAATGGTAGTAAAGACTGGAGTAAAACACACCCCTATTTTCAATTACTGTCGGTTGAGAAAGACACAAAATGCTTATTTTATATCTATAGCTCCAGCTATTCAGTTATATATGCAAGTATACCTCCACTTCATACTGTCACATAAATCACAGATTGGAGCTTTAACACTTTAATTTTTTATATCTAAAACATGACAGATTTTATTCTCGAGTTTAAAATGTTGATCGCGGTTGTGTTGCCGGTCTCTGCTTCTTTTTGCCTTCGGCTCGTGTGAGCTGAACAGGCTGGACGATAAATCATCCTGCGGAGGAGAAAGTTCAAGAAGATAAAATCAAACAGATGTCAGCGTGAGGGCGAGGCTTCATGACCCATAAAGGACTCTCATCAAAGAGCCACATCATTTGTTTTGAATTATTACTTTGTTATCAAAAGGGACGGTGGGGCCTGTTGGAGCAGGAATCTGATCCGCTGCTCCGAGAGCCCGGCTGCAGGACTGGGCTGCAGGACCGACCGAGGTGGACTTCCACCGCTGGCCAGAGACAGATTTGATTGACAGCCATCAGCTACTTTGGGACTTTGTGTTGAGTTTTGTTCGATGGAGTCAACATTAAATTTTTTTGACGCTTCCACTGCACAAACACGTGTTCGTGTGTGACGAAACAGGACTTCTTCCTTCGTGTCGTGGACCTCTCGGCATTCATAAGCAATTCTACTGTTAATTTGATTTGTGTCTCAAATGAAATTTAGGATAAGATCAAAAACAAATGGAGATTGTGGATGGATAAGTTCAATAAATGTTGATTCTTTCAGAATCACTTGGCACACATGGGACTTATTTCGTTAGTTTTACACCAGATGAAGATCCTGCCATTCAGGGTCAAATGTTCACACAAAGTTCAAGTCAAGGCTGAATTTTTGTCTTATCTCTTAAATCTTGTTTCAACTGATCAGCAAGGTCAAGCCGTGGACAAAGAAGCTCACCTCCTGTGAATATGCCAGAGAGGACATGTAATTTATGTTGCAGATACAGTCGGTACATTTGACTGGTTGTGGACAAACCAAACGGGAACGTCGCAGTGGTCCAGACTTTGAAGGATCCGTGTGATGAATAAGTGGCCAGTGAGTGTGTGTTGACTTTTAAAGGCCCAATAACAAACCGACTTTAAAAGCATCTGCGACATGGGAAATACGAGGTCACCCGCAGGGGGCTGGAAAACAAACCCAGCTCTCCATGTGAACTTCAGCTGGATGTATATGTGAGATGTGCAGCTCCTTCAGTTAGCTTACAGTCTGAGCTGAAGACCTTCATCTTCTGTCTGACAAACCAACGCCAGGACACGTCAGAGAAAACCTCTGTTTTATAATCTACATATTGTTGTAACCAAACCAGTTAAAGAATGAATGAATGAATGAATGAATGGATTGTCAGATGATGGGCATGCTTCTCAGTGGAAGCAGCTGTGTACTTCTTCTTCTCTTTATTGCCGCTTCCTGCTGGCCGGTGCATTGGTTCTTACAGCATTTTCAAGCGTATCATTTACTACATGCACAAACATCTTTTTGAATGTAAACATACCACATGTCCCTCATTTCAGACGGAGAATGAAAATCAATCAGATCTTATCATCACCTCCAACCACTCCACAAAGACCAGACAAACTTTCTGGTGACTGAGGTCAAGAGGGAGACGCCTCTCCTCCTGAGACGTCTCGCTGATGGGATGAAGGAACGCTGAGCCGGGATCAGAGGAAGCATCTTAATAGGACACCATAGTTTCTCCTCTCCCAGCAGATTCCTGGTTAGAGGTCCAGGTCGCTTCAGCTCTCACGTCATAAAGTCACTGTCCCTGTCATCAAATATGCTCCTGCTTCCTATTATGTCACATGGATCAATGGTTCAAATCCAAGGACAGCGAAATTCTCAAAATTCCAGATTATGATGGTGTTTTTATTTTGATTTTTTAAAGGCACATTTGCAGCACTAAGCTAGCGTGGCTGCCATGCTTCCATTTCTCCTGTTAGAAAACAAGAAAAGACATACGACCCGCCGAGCTGAAGTCCCAATTTCCCTCAAACTCCAACCCCATCACGCAAGCTGTGCACGATCCCTCACGTCGAGCCCATGATTAAAACATGAGACATTTAGCCACGACAGCCTCCAGTCTTTTTCCAGCCTTGCTAATGTCACAGCACCGGTCCTTTAGATATGTGTATAATAAGAAAATACGACTCAGTACTCTGACCTGAAGACACCACGGTGTGTTCAGCTCAGAGTACTGAGTCGATCTGCACATCCATTGGTAAGTCAACAGCATCAAACTGTCCTCATTGCCGTCTGTGTTCTTTCACATTACACTGTTAGTCACAGAGTTTAGATTAGAACGCCATCACATCCATCTACCGTCTTCTACCATCTTCTACCATCATATACCATCATCTACCATCATATACCATCATCTTCCATCATATACCATCTTCTACCATCATCTACCATCATATACCATCTTCTACCATCTTCTACCATCATCTACCATCATATACCATCATATACCATCTTCTACCATCATATACCATCTTCTACCATCATCTACCATCATCTACCATCTTCTACCATCATCTACCATCTTCTACCATCATCTACCATCTTCTACCATCATATACCATCATCTACCATCATATACCATCTTCTACCATCTTCTACCATCATCTACCATCATATACCATCTTCTACCATCATCTACCATCTTCTACCATCATCTACCATCTTCTACCATCATCTACCATCATCTGACATCATCTACCATCATATACCATCTTCTACCATCATCTACCATCATATACCATCTTCTACCATCATCTACCATCATCTGACATCATCTACCATCATATACCATCTTCTACCATCATATACCATCTTCTACCATCATATACCATCTTCTACCATCATCTACCATCATATACCATCATATACCATCTTCTACCATCTTCTACACTCTAAATTCTAAAAAGTTTACTTAAAAAAATAAGAAACCGACTACCTTGGGAAAGGGAAAGGTAAGTACATGAACTTAATTGTGTCAAGTTATGTGAAATCATTTTATGTGAAATGATTTCATATAACTTGACACAAGTTAATTTACTTACCTTTCCCTTTCCCAAGGTAGTCGGTTTCTTATTTTTTTAAAAGTAAACTTAACTTGTCACCATCTTCTACCATCACGTGATAGAAACATGTCCGATGTCAGCTATTTGATATTTAATTTGATTTAAAAAACCATGTCATGTCTTTACTCTTGCTGTTATCCCTTTCTCTCTCTCTCTCTTTCTCTCTTTCTCTCTTTCTCTCTCTCCCTCTCTCTCTCTCTCTCTCTCTCTTTCTCTCTCTCTCTCCCTCTCTCTCTCTCTCTCTCACACACACACACACAGAGAGACAGGTAGGTGCTTGTGTTTGTGTTGTTCTGCTGAGAGCAGTTCTAGTGTGACGAGCCCTACATGGCAGTTGTGTGTACAACATTTCTCCATCATCAGGCTGACTGGTGGAATGAGGCATTTAATAAACAAGAGAGTTCCTGGTTTGGATCCTTGCTTCATCTTTTATTGGAACAATGAACGTCGGGGTGGCATTAAGCTGCAGCTTAACCCCGAGCTGCTCTGCAGAGCTGACCACTGGATACCAGCAGAAGACCATTATTATACTGGGAGGCTCCCAGGTGTGACAATATGAAGCAGGAAATGTGTGAAAAGCGAGCGTGTCCTCAGTAATCCTCCGCTGAATGAAGAAGGGGCTGAGAAGCAGCTCTGTGGGCCTCTTGTACAGCAGGGCGTGGAGGAGGCGGCGGGGAAGTGGCCTCTCGTGGGGAGTTGATATTTCATGCTGACATTTAACAATGATGGCCGAGTCTCCACAGAGAGACTGGCACAACCTCCGGGTTGCTGCCGGAGCTCCACTTTATGATGCTGCGAGCTGGGAGGACGGCTGTATTTCCTGAAGAAGTCAATGATGACGGAGGCGGCGTTTACATACTGTGTTTTGCGGTGTTTGCCCACAGGAAAGACGCCTTGCTGGAATATTTCATTGACTCTGCAAATGTTTAATGAGCAAGCAAGGAGCACCAGCACCACCAGCACCCTGCTGCTGCTGCTGCTGCTGCTGGTGACATACTGGAAGTGTGTGTGTGTGTGTGTGTGTGTGTGAGTGTGTGTGTCAGTGTGTGTGTGAGTGTGAGAGAGACATACAGAAAGAGTAGTGGAGGAATCTGGGTGGTTGTGTAACAGTGACATGAGATGTAACAATAATTATAATAAACAATAATGATAAAGATAATGATGAGGAATGATAAAGATAATGATAAAGAGACCTGTTAAAAGTAAACGGCAGGTTCTGCCTCCCTCAGATGTGAACGATGGCTAGGATTAAAAAGAGAAAGAAACCAACTTCTTCCAAACGACTCATTTGAAGAGAATAAAATGATTTATAACACAATATTATATAAAAGGATTTATAACACATTATGTAAAATGATTTCTAACACAATAAAATAATTTATAACATAAAATGATTCATAACACAATATTATATAAATTATTTATAACATATACAATTATTTATAACAAATTATAACAATATTATATAAAATGATTTATAACATATAAAATGATTTATAACACAATATTATGTAACGTGATTAACACATCACTTACAAGCAGGTTGTGAAGTCTGAATGAACAAGATGATGAGATATACAAACAAACAAACTGAAATGAAATTATTCAGTTGATGAATACAGATCTGTGTGAAAGCATGGAAAGAAGCAGAGAAACAAGTGGCTTGTGTCTTCAGCAGGTCCATGGGCTTCCTCCCACGCCGAGTCAGAGGTCTGAGAATAACGGAGGAAGTAGAGGACGCTGAGAGCAGCCGTCCATCTGTAAGCAGGTGTGGGCAGCGACGGTCTGCAGAGCTCGCCCTGTCGTCTGACAGGAGATTTGCAAGAGAGATAAAGTGGGATCCTGCAGGGATCAGACCCGGCCTCCATCTCCATCGCAGGGTTTAGCCAGTGCAGACTGAGCGCACAGCAGCATTACTGCGTAGGGAGCCTGAATGAATGAATCGCCACTTTCTGCTGCTTCTGTTGGAGAGTTTAGTGTCGACACAGAGCACAAACAGGTTTATGCAAAAGATGAAGATGCATTTCCTTCTTCTGCATCTCGGGTCAACACGCACACGGTGTGTCAGACGCCGACTTAAGGGAGGAGGTGGATGAAGAACACTGCTGCAGACGCTTCACATGCTGCACCAAGTGGATCTGCCAAAATACACTCCTGCTGTTCTCTCACCGCTGGACTGCACCCGGAAGTCGTCCAGCTAGAAGTAGTTTGATGCCGTTTTGAAGATGACGAAACTGATGTTTCTGACTGACGGATAGCCTACCAACGTTTTGTCACGTTGACCTTTCCACCCTAAAATGACCCTCAGGGCGAAGCACTAATTGGTAACTGACAAGGAAAAACAGAAAATGCATCTCTGACTGGAAAATATTGTGAACTTGGACCTTGGGAGAAGTGCGACTACAACTGCTTGGCAATTTTCTGCTGGTTATTTTCCTCCAGCAGAGCTACCCAGTTTTACCACCGCCTATTTCTTTGCTGTTTGAATTTAAAATGAGTCGACAGGAAAACTCTCAGCTTTTCTTGTTTCCTATCAGTCAATCTATCAGTCAATCAGTCAGCTGCTGTGAGATCCGTCCTGCCAAAATCCTCCATGGTTTGCAGTCTAATCAGGGAACAAATGATGACAGACGACAGTTTCCATCACACATGTAAATACAGTTGCACCACCACATTTGATAAAGAGGAGTTATGTTCTTCATCATCTCAAATACTGCCTCACACTTGATGACAGAAACAAATGAAATGTTATTTTCTGAGTCATTCAGTAAACAATATAACAGTAGACAACAGTAGAAAATAGTAGTAGATTCAGTAGACAACATAAATTGTAGTACAAGAGATGACTCCCAACTTTTTCATGTCAGTACTTCTGACTATTTGCCCACTGCGTTTCTAAATCTGAGTTTGTCACTAAACATGGAAGGAATTCCTCACTAATCATGGGAGGAGTCCGTCACTAAACACGGAAGGAGTCCGTCACTAAACACGGAAGGAGTTCGTCACTAAAAATGGAAGAAGTTCGTCACTAAACATGGAGGGAGTTCCTCACTAAACATGGAAGGAGTTCGTCACTAAACATGGAGGAAGTTCGTCACTAAACATGGAAGGAGTTCCTCAAGAAACATGGAAGAACTTCCTCACTAAACATGGAAGGAGTTCCTCACTAAACACGGAAGGAGTTCGTCACTAAACATGGAGGAAGTTCGTCACTAAACATGGAAGGAGTTCCTCACTAAACACGGAAGGAATTCGTCACTAAACATGGAGGAAGTTCGTCACTAAACATGGAAGGAGTTCCTCAATAAACATGGAAGAGGTTCGTCACTAAACATGGAAGGAGTTCGTCACTAAACATGGAAGTAGTTCCTCAATAAACATGGAAGAAGTTCGTCACTAAACATGGAAGGAGTTCGTCACTAAACATGGAAGGAGTTCGTCACTAAACATGGAGGGAGTTCGTCACTAAACATGGAAGGAGTTCCTCACTAAACATGGAAGGAGTTCCTCACTAAACATGGAAGGAGTTCGTCACTAAACATGGAAGGAGTTCCTCAATAAACATGGAAGAAGTTCGTCACTAAACATGGAAGGAGTTCGTCACTAAACATGGAAGTAGTTCCTCAATAAACATGGAAGAAGTTCGTCACTAAACATGGAAGGAGTTCGTCAATAAACATGGAAGGAGTTCGTCAATAAACATGGAAGAAGTTCGTCACTAAACATGGAAGGAGTTCCTCACTAAAGATGGAAGGAGTTCCTCAATAAACATGGAAGGAGTTCGTCACTAAACATGGAAGGAGTTCGTCACTAAACATGGAAGGAGTTCCTCAATAAACATGGAAGGAGTTCCTCACTAAACACGGAAGAAGTTCGTCACTAAACATGGAAGGAGTTCGTCACTAAACATGGAGGGAGTTCGTCACTAAACATGGAAGGAGTTCCTCACTAAACATGGAAGGAGTTCCTCACTAAACATGGAAGGAGTTCGTCACTAAACATGGAAGGAGTTCCTCAATAAACATGGAAGAAGTTCGTCACTAAACATGGAAGGAGTTCGTCACTAAACATGGAAGTAGTTCCTCAATAAACATGGAAGAAGTTCGTCACTAAACATGGAAGGAGTTCGTCAATAAACATGGAAGGAGTTCGTCAATAAACATGGAAGAAGTTCGTCACTAAACATGGAAGGAGTTCCTCACTAAAGATGGAAGGAGTTCCTCAATAAACATGGAAGGAGTTCGTCACTAAACATGGAAGGAGTTCGTCACTAAACATGGAAGGAGTTCCTCAATAAACATGGAAGGAGTTCCTCACTAAACACGGAAGAAGTTCGTCACTAAACATGGAAGGAGTTCGTCACTAAACACGGAAGAAGTTCGTCACTAAACATGGAAGGAGTTCGATACTAAACACGGAAGAAGTTCGTCACTAAACATGGGAGGAGTTCGTCACTAAACATGGAGGGAGTTCCTCAATAAACATGGAAGGAGTTCCTCAATAAACATGGAAGAAGTTCGTCACTAAACACGGCAGGAGTTCGTCACTAAACATGGAAGGAGCATAGGGGCTCATAGATGTGACTGACAACTTTGGCAGACAAACTCGACTTGCTCCACAAGGCCCAACATGAGCAGCAGCTGACCGGAGCTGCTGACAGCCTGTCCCTCATCACCACCAAGAGCTCGTTAACTCTCTGCTCGTTAAGGAGATTTATGAACAGCAACTATTGTTTTGGATGAACTGTGGAAAGCTTAAGGACATGTAATGACACAACACGAGTTTATTCAGACAAGCAACAGCTTAATATGACCTCCCAGAGTTCCTCACCACAGCCTTGGTTTCTCTATCTCAGCTTATTTAAGCATTCAAGGTGCACGATATATCGATCAGCTTACCACATCGACCAATAACTGCTTAAAAATATGTTATCGGTATCGGGACAAATATCAAAATTATGTCCAATATGTCGTCCTATTATGTCATCATGAGTTGATGGCGTTGATAGAAGTTGACGAAGGAGCCGTAACTGGACCAGGAAAACACCTGGTAGACACACACACACACACACACACACACACACACACACACACACACACACACACACACACACACACACACACACACACACACACACACACACACACGCACACACACGACTACTCCTGCATCGTTGCGGCGACTGCACACGCTGCGATGGTAGTTAAACATGTGTTTCATACCAGATTCATCATTTACAGAAAAAATAGAAAACAACACCATTCAAATAGAAAACATCACAGCATTCCACTTCGGTGTACTTTCTCTATTGTACTCAAGTGTTACATAAATAAAATTGTTATTGTACAGAACCAAGGGTTTCAGTTTGTGTGTGTCCGTGTTGCTGCGTCGTTGGCGTCCCCCGGGTCCTAAACCCAGCAGGGCATTCGGACCTGCCGTGCGGGGGTGCCCCTGCGCTGCACATGCGCATGCGCAGTGGCGGCTCGGATCAGTCCGTCAACGTATCTACAATAATTGGGTTATTCCTTTGATTGTTGTAAGGGAGTAAATTATGATTATTTTAAGAGTAATGGTTTCTTAATCAAATATTATTTATCTTCTTAGGAATAACTTCCGGTGGCGTTGTCATGGTAGCTGATGTTTCCGCCTGTTGGTATGTCCCGGCTTAAATAAGCAGTTCGTTAGGCTCATGTGAGGAGAGAGGTGACAGGTGTGCTGCTGTCTGGCGTCTGAAAGCCAATGACGTTTAAAGTGCGTGAGTTGTTACTGACGTCACTACATCCGAATTACGGTGATTTTTGGATATCCATCTTTCTGTTTGGTTGGGCACCTTTCTTTTGTAAATAAACACTTTGGGATCTTCGACTCCAGCCATTTTCACTCCGTAAAGACTGAACGTGAACACAAGCTGTCCGTAACAACAGGCATTGGTGAAAAGACAGGTGGCGCTACAGCACACGTGAAAATGTCTTCAGTGTTGGCTACTTCTGTTTCAGTGTGACAATTACTAGTCTACTTTGACTGGATAAAGTTAACATCCAACTTTAAGTGCTTTTTCAAGAACTTTGTGATGGCCCAAAGAAGCAGATTTACAACAAAGTTTCGACTTGGACAGGTCGGACAGTGGACAGTGTTTTTTACCTGTCTGCATCACAATAACAGTATAACAACAACAACAATAACAACAATAACAATAATGATAATTAGTATCATTGTTACAGTGTTGGAAACGAACACAGTGCAGTATTGCAATGCAACTGAAAACAGCGACATCAGCCCAAATGACCATGGAAATGACCGGTTAACGATACATCAGCAAGGCAAATTCCATATCGTCCATCATTCATACGTCAAGGTCAAACATCAAGGTCAAACTTTGTTTCTGTATTTCATCAAGCACATGAAATTCAAAGCACTTGAGAGGTATTTTCGTCTGTAAAGGTATTTTATCTGTAACAGTATTTGCTTCTGTAAAGGTATTTTAATCTGTAAATGTATCACCTGTAAAAGTGTTTACATCTGTAAAGGTATTTTCATCTGTAGAAGTATTTACATCTGTAAAAGTATTTTACATGTAGCAGTATTTACATCTGTAAAGGTATTTTACATGTAGCAGTATTTACATCTGTAAAGGTATTTTCATCTGTAGAAGTATTTACATCTGTAAAAGTATTTACATTTGTAAAGATATTTTCATCTGTAGAAGTATTTACATCTGTAAAAGTATTTACATTTGTAAAGGTATTTTCATCTGTAGAAGTATTTACATTTGTAAAGGTATTTTCATCTGTAGAAGTATTTACATCTGTAAAAGTATTTACATTTGTAAAGATATTTTCATCTGTAAAAGTATTTACATTTGTAAAGGTATTTTCATCTGTAGAAGTATTTACATTTGTAAAGGTATTTTCATCTGTAGAAGTATTTACATTTGTAAAGGTATTTTCATCTGTAGAAGTATTTATATCTGTAAAAGTATTTACATTTGTAAAGATATTTTCATCTGTAGAAGTATTTACATCTGTAAAAGTATTTACATTTGTAAAGGTATTTTCATCTGTAGAAGTATTTACATTTGTAAAGATATTTTCATCTGTAGAAGTATTTACATCTGTAAAAGTATTTACATTTGTAAAGGTATTTTCATCTGTAGAAGTATTTACATTTGTAAAGGTATTTTCATCTGTAGAAGTATTTACATCTGTAAAAGTATTTACATTTGTAAAGATATTTTCATCTGTAGAAGTATTTACATCTGTAAAAGTATTTACATTTGTAAAGGTATTTTCATCTGTAGAAGTATTTACATCTGTAAAGGTATTTTACATGTAGCAGTATTTACATCTGTAAAGGTATTTTACATGTAGCAGTATTTACATCTGTAAAGGTATTTTACATGTAGCAGTATTTACATCTGTAAAGGTATTTTCATCTGTAGAAGTATTTACATCTGTAAAAGTATTTACATTTGTAAAGGTATTTTACCTGTAACAGTATTTGCTTCTGTAAAGGTATTTTAATCTGTAGAAGTATTTACATTTGTAAGGGTATTTTCATCTGTAGAAGTATTTACATTTGTAAGGGTATTTTCATCTGTAGAAGTATTTACATCTGTAGAAGTATTTACATTTGTAAAGGTATTTTCATCTGTAGAAATATTTACATTTGTAAGGGTATTTTCATCTGTAGAAGTATTTACATCTGTAAAAGTATTTACATCTGTAAATGTATTTTACCTGTAGCAGTATTTTCATCTGTAGGTATTTCATCTGTAGAAGTATTTACATCTGTAAAAGTATTTACATCTGTAAAGGTATTTTCATCTGTAGAAGTATTTACATCTGTAAAAGTATTTACATCTGTAAAGGTATTTTACCTGTAGCAGTATTTGCTTCTGTAAAGGTATTTTCATCTGTAGAAGTATTTACATCTGTAAAGGTATTTACATTTGCAAAAGTATTTACATTTTTAAAAGTATTTACATCTGTAAAGGTATTTTCATCTGTAGAAGTATTTACATCTGTAAAAGTATTTACATTTGTAAAGGTAATTTCATCTGTAAAGGTATTTTACATGTAGCAGTATTTGCTTCTGTAAAGGTATTTCCATCTGTAAAGTTATTTTCATCTGTAAAGGTATTTTACCTGTAGCAGTATTTGCTTCTGTAAAGGTATTTTCATCTGTAGAAGTATTTACATCTGTAAAATATTGTAATCTGTAAACTTATTTCACCTGTAACAGTATTTGCTTCTATAAATGTGTTTTCACCCGTGAAAGTATTTACATGTGTGAAGGTACTTCGATATGTAAAGTTATTTTCAACTCTAAAGCCATGTTGACATGTAAAGGTTGGTACGGTACTTGCATCTGTACAAGTACATCTGTAAAGGTTTTTGCATCTGTAAATATATTTACTGGAGTATTTTTTGATTACTTCTACTTTAGTCGAGCAATCGGGTACTTCCTCACCTGTCGTCTGACCTTTGTAATGTTCACTCTTTACCTCAGTGCCATCCACACACACGCACACACACACACACACACACACACACACACACACACACACACACACACACACACACACACACACACACACACACACACACACACACACACACACACACACACTGCTTGAATACAGTCCGTTTTATTGGGCTGAATGCTTATTAAAGTTATTAATACACATTTGCAGCAGCAGAGCGGCATTGGGTGACGGGCGGATCACGCTGACTCACCAGAACCACCAGAAACCAGATCCAGTCCGGGAGAAGATGGCAGTCCTCCCACTGAAGAGACATGACAATAGGTTTATTATGGGTCATGCGTGGCGGCGTTCAGAGGACGTGTTGGTGCGGAGCAAGAGAGGGCGGCATGAGGCCGCGGCTGCATGGCACACTGTTTAAAGTCCTCTCCTCCTCCCTGGTACCAACAGCTTGTTCTGCACGTGCGTGGCGAAAGCCTCCGAACCCGGATGGAAAATAAAATGGAGTCATTTGTAGTCTTCATGGTGATTGTTGCCGTGGGCGTCTGGACAGTCTGGATGCTTAAAGCCTCGCACTGTCATGCCATCACCACTTTAGTATCCAGCCAAAATGTCACAGAAACACACCCCACGTCACCCTCCATACTGGTTTCACACTGGTATCACACTGGTTTCATACCGGTATCATACTGGTATCATATTTGTATCATATTGGATCATTCGTATCGTACTGGTATCATACTGGTCTCATAGTCGTATCATTCTGGTATCAAAGAACATGGAGATGGTTGTGGGCAGAAAGAAAGAAAATTAATGGAGCAAAAAGACACTAACAGTTTTAAAGATGGGTGATAATGTTAATGGGGCAGGAGTTAACTAATTTGACACATTTGTCTTGATGTATTTATTTTTTCTTTCAGAATAATCTCGTCAAACAGTCGATTTGATAATTGGTCATTAATCATTAGTGATTCGGTTTACCATAGAAACGTTCCAGACGGAACAGATAGGTTTGCTTTTACAAAGCGGATCAAGTTTGGAGAGAAACAAGTAATTTTCAATTACTGTCAAATATGTGTTGAGCTATCAAAGGGTTTGTTGCTAGCAAACAGCCCATGGATTATCTCTCATTGCATATACTGCATAATGATAAACAACTCATATCACACTATTTTAGATGTCGTACTTTCACAGCGGAGCTCTGGAGGCTGAACAGCAGACAGGATGTAGAAACTCACTGAATGTGTGAAGTCATGGAATGAAGGAACTACGATGTGTTTCTATTCATTTACTTAATTTCTCATTTATATATTGGTTTTTCTCGGGTCTTGCATACATCGGGCACGAGCCCCGTCTTATCCACGTGACAGGAAATAGTATTTTAATGCAAGAACGGCAGAAAAATCTGAATATGGAAGAAAGTACCATGCCACAATTTGTTGTTTGCAGGCAGGTTCCGGGAGGGTGAGTTGGCAGACAGGTTCCGGGAGGGTGAGTTGGCAGACAGGTTCCAGGAGGGTGAGTTGGCAGACAGGTTCCGGGAGGGTGAGTTTGCAGACAGGTTCCAGGAGGGTGAGTTGGCAGACAGGTTCCAGGAGGGTGAGTTGGCAGACAGGTTCCAGGAGGGTGAGTTGGCAGACAGGTTCCAGGAGGGTGAGTTGGCAGACAGGTTCCAGGAGGGTGAGTTGGCAGACAGGTTCCAGGAGGGTGAGTTGGCAGACAGGTTCCAGGAGGGTGAGTTTGCAGACAGGTTCCAGGAGGGTGAGTTGGCAGACAGGTTCCGGGAGGGTGAGTTGGCAGACAGATTCCAGGAGGGTGAGTTTGCAGACAGGTTCCAGGAGGGTGAGTTGGCAGACAGGTTCCGGGAGGGTGAGTTTGCAGACAGATTCTAGGAGGGTGAGTTGGCAGACAGGTTCCAGGAGGGTGAGTTTGCAGACAGATTCTAGGAGGGTGAGTTGGCAGACAGGTTCCGGGGGGGTGAGTTTGCAGACAGGTTCCAGGAGGGTGAGTTTGCAGACAGGTTCCAGGAGGGTGAGTTGGCAGACAGGTTCCAGGAGGGTGAGTTTGCAGACAGATTCTAGGAGGGTGAGTTGGCAGACAGGTTCCGGGGGGGTGAGTTTGCAGACAGGTTCCGGGAGGGTGAGTTTGCAGACAGGTTCCAGGAGGGTGAGTTTGCAGACAGGTTCCAGGAGGGTGAGTTTGCAGACAGGTTCCAGGAGGGTGAGTTGGCAGACAGGTTCCAGGAGGGTGAGTTGGCAGACAGGTTCCAGGAGGGTGAGTTGGCAGACAGGTTCCAGGAGGGTGAGTTGGCAGACAGGTTCCAGGAGGGTGAGTTGGCAGACAGGTTCCAGGAGGGTGAGTTTGCAGACAGGTTCCAGGAGGGTGAGTTTGCAGACAGGTTCCAGGAGGGTGAGTTTGCAGACAGATTCTAGGAGGGTGAGTTGGCAGACAGGTTCCAGGAGGGTGAGTTTGCAGACAGATTCTAGGAGGGTGAGTTGGCAGACAGGTTCCGGGGGGGTGAGTTTGCAGACAGACTCCAGGAGGGTGAGTTTGCAGACAGGTTCCAGGAGGGTGAGTTTGCAGACAGGTTCCAGGAGGCTAAGTTTGCAGACAGGTTCCAGGAGGGTGAGTTGGCAGACAGGTTCCGGGAGGGTGAGTTGGCAGACAGGTTCCAGGAGGGTGAGTTTGCAGACAGATTCTAGGAGGGTGAGTTGGCAGACAGGTTCCGGGGGGGTGAGTTTGCAGACAGGTTCCGGGAGGGTGAGTTTGCAGACAGGTTCCAGGAGGGTGAGTTTGCAGACAGGTTCCAGGAGGGTGAGTTGGCAGACAGGTTCCAGGAGGGTGAGTTGGCAGACAGGTTCCAGGAGGGTGAGTTGGCAGACAGGTTCCAGGAGGGTGAGTTGGCAGACAGGTTCCAGGAGGGTGAGTTGGCAGACAGGTTCCAGGAGGGTGAGTTTGCAGACAGGTTCCAGGAGGGTGAGTTTGCAGACAGGTTCCAGGAGGGTGAGTTTGCAGACAGATTCTAGGAGGGTGAGTTGGCAGACAGGTTCCAGGAGGGTGAGTTTGCAGACAGATTCTAGGAGGGTGAGTTGGCAGACAGGTTCCGGGGGGGTGAGTTTGCAGACAGACTCCAGGAGGGTGAGTTTGCAGACAGGTTCCAGGAGGGTGAGTTTGCAGACAGGTTCCAGGAGGCTAAGTTTGCAGACAGGTTCCAGGAGGGTGAGTTGGCAGACAGGTTCCGGGAGGGTGAGTTGGCAGACAGGTTCCAGGAGGGTGAGTTTGCAGACAGGTTCCGGGAGGGTGAGTTGGCAGACAGGTTCCGGGAGGGTGAGTTTGCAGACAGGTTCCAGGAGGGTGAGTTTGCAGACAGGTTCCAGTAGGGTGAGTTGGCAGACAGGTTCCAGGAGGGTGAGTTGGCAGACAGGTTCTGCTAGGGTGAGTTGGCAGACAGGTTCCAGGAGGGTGAGTTGGCAGACAGGTTCCAGGAGGGTGAGTTGGCAGACAGGTTCCAATAGGGTGAGTTGGCAGACAGGTTCCAGGAGGGTGAGTTGGCAGACAGGTTCCGGGAGGGTGAGTTGGCAGACAGGTTCCAGGAGGGTGAGTTGGCAGACAGGTTCCAGGAGGGTGAGTTGGCAGACAGGTTCCAGGAGGGTGAGTTGGCAGACAGGTTCCGGGCAGGGTGAGCTCATAGGAGGCGGGTTGCGGCTGGTGAAGTGATGCTGTGTTTACACCGTAGGTTAGAGCGCCGTGCTCACCTCTCCTCTTTAGTCATGCCAGCAGTTATGAAGGCGCAGCAGGCTGCGGCTGCGGAGCGCAGGGATTTACGGGGGTTGCATCCTGCTTTCTGCGAGTTCAATTCTCTGTCTTCTCTCTGACCGAGGTATCATAACCACGGTGGGGCTCGACTCCACCGTGAAAACACCGAGCAGGGGAAAAGGCCGCCAGCGACTCCACGCCTCCTTCCTGCGCCACCGAGACGGAGCGCAGCGTCCTGCAGTCCCGGATGTTTGTTTGCTGTTCGAGAAGATTTACCCCGGAGAGACGTGGAGGACGCAGTGTCTTCTGCAAAATATCAGGCAATCACATGTTGTGCTTTAATACGCTGCACACGATGACGTCACAATTATGCTGCCGTTAGTATTTCAAACGTTCTGAGAGGAAGAACCAAAGTTCATATCCGGAACGTCGCCCAGACGGATGCGCGTCACGCTGGCGTGTTCAGAGTTCCTCTGAAAGCTGGAGGTTTTCTGTACTTTGCCGTCAGTGTGAAACTGAAACTCCTCATTAAGTCGAGTCGAACGGGCCAAGCTGAAGTTTTCATACGGGTGACCTTTGACCTGTTAAGGCGTATTGTATATCCACCTTAAGACCGCATCAAGGCGCGGCGCAGCATCGCGTGACTCAGCGGGAGCCGTGAGACCGGACTGGATGAACGTGACGCGGCGAGGCCTCGATAAAAAAACTTGGGAACTTTTATTATTATTTGTTTTATTTTGGGGGTGTAAGACGAGAGCAGGTGGGCGGGGCCACACAATCTGCAGACGGTTCAGCCCCGCACGCCACTTGAAGGAGAGAAAAAAGACTGGAGGCGTCCACCTATAGGAGCCCCGTCTCCTCCTGATCCTCCACCTGCGACTGGTTAGTGTGGGAAAGTGTGTTTTTCTCTTCCGTCTCTCTCTCTCTCTCTCTCTCTCTCTCTCTCTCTCTCTGTGTTTCTCGGGTCAAATCATCTGCCAGGTGCCTCGGGCTATTTTTCTCTCTCCTCCCTTTACTGAACACCTCCACACCCAAAGAGCAAAATATCCATCAGAAAAGAGAGAGAGAGAGAGAGAGAGAGAGAGAGAGGGAGAGAGGGAGGGAGGGGGTGCAGTAGAATCGCTCTCCTGTTTCCACTTTGCAGTGTGTTAAAGCCTCTGGGGTTGACATAATTAAGATCAATACATATGAAAGTTCAGCACGCGGTTTATTTTCTCCAGCGTGGTTGCTGCGCAGTAATTAACGCGCGGGGTGGATCTGCTGTGATGCTGCTGGATGATGTACACACCGCGTGGCTTCAATATCTGCTAATTATTTCTCTGCTGCGTACGTGCACTTCCTGTAATGACACACTTTCACATCTTTGAGGGTCTCTCTCTCTCTCTCTCTCTCTCTCTCTCTCTCTCTCTCTCTCGCTCTCTCTCTCTCTCACACACCCACACACATGATCATAGAAAAACACACACACACGATCATAGAAACACACAATTATGAGTATCCTCATCCTCATAATTGTGGATGTAATTTGATATGTGCAACCTGGCACTTTTCACCCGTTTGCTGGTAGGTGCAGGTGAACGTTTGCTGGGTGCAGGTGAATGTTTGCTGGTAGGTGCAGGTGAAGGTTTGCTGCATGGGTGCCGGTGAACGTTTGCTGGTAGGTGCAGGTGAAAGTTTGCTGCATGGGTGCCGGTGAACGTTTGCTGGTAGGTGCAGGTGAAAGTTTGCTGGGTGCAGGTGAAAGTTTGCTGGTAGGTACAGGTGAAAGGTTGCTGGTAGGTGCAGGTGAAAGTTTGCTGCATGGGTGCCGGTGAACGTTTGCTGGTAGGTGCAGGTGAAAGTTTGCTGGGTGCGGGTGAAGGTTTTCTGGTAGGTGCAGGTGAAAGTTATCTGCATGGGTGCAGGTGAAAGTTTGCTGGTAGGTGCAGGTGAAAGGTTGCTGGTAGGTATTATGTTCAGTCAATGACCACACCGGGAGCCATGTATATAACTTTTACTTAACCAACATCAAGTCATGACACTTTTCGCCTTGCCGTAATCCACACTGCCCTTCTTAAAGGCACAGTAACTGCTAGTGCTTAACCATACAAGTCAGACTCGGGCATAACATCACCTAGCCAGATATAACATTTTCTCCCCCCACTCCCTTGAGAAAGTAACAACATAATATATCAGTCCCTAACCCAGCTGTTCCTTAACCAGCAGCAGGGGAGCAGGGCCTGGCAATGGCGATGGGTTACCACCCACCCGGTTTGCCCCCGGTCTGGGCTGCCAACTGAGAGCAGCAGCTGGGGACAGGGATGAGGCAGGGTTTGTAGGGGCTACAACCCTATGCAGGCGGTTTGAGTGCCAACGAATCCCGTTCTTCAGTGTGTAGGTAGCCAGTCTCAGCTGCTGAGTCACCTGATGGGGCTTCGACAAGTATGACTGCAGCTTGCTCTGGTGGTGGGTGTGTTTGATCCTGACCCAGTCCCCCACAGAATGAGAGGGAGTCTGTACTCGACAGGAGGCATCGAACCTCTGTTTCATCTGGGCCTGTGAGCTTTGGACCTGAGTTCTGGCTTTCTGGAGCCCTGGGCTCTCATGTGCAGTGGCTGGCTCCGCTCTCAAGTGGTCCAGTTGTTGCTTTAGTTCCCACCCGATCATGAGCAGAGCTGGTGTCACCCCCGTGGTGGAGTGTTTGGATGCCCGGATGGTCAGGAGAGTTTGGCTGAGTACAGTGCTGAAGGTTTTCCCTTCCTCCAGACAGGCTCGAATTCCATTCTTGAGAGTTTTGTTCAGTCTTTCCACCCCTCCGTTACTCTCCGGGTGGTGCACTGCTGACCCGCCCAGCCTGCCTGCAATTCCACCCGTGACACTCGGCCATACCAGTCCTGCTGTGCCAGTACTGTTGTACCATTCCTGCTGTATCAGTCCTGTTGTACCAGTCTTGTTGTACCAGTCCTGCTGTACCAGTCCTGTTGTACCAGTCCTGCTGTATCAGTCCCGTTGTACCAGTCCTGTTGTACCAGTCCTGCTGTGCCAGTACTGTTGTACCATTCCTGCTGTGCCAGTACTGTTGTACCATTCCTGCTGTATCAGTCCTGTTGTACCAGTCTTGTTGTACCAGTCCTGCTGTACCAGTCCTGCTGTATCAGTCCTGTTGTACCAGTCCTGTTGTACCAGTCCTGCTGTACCAGTCCTGCTGTATCAGTTCCGTTGTACCAGTCCTGTTGTATCAGTCCTGCTGTACCAGTCCTGTTGTGCCAGTCCTGCTGTATCAGTCCCGTTGTACCAGTCCTGCTGTACCAGTCCCGCTGTACCAGTCCTGTTGTACCAGTCTTGTTGTACCAGTCCTGCTGTACCAGTCTTGTTGTACCAGTCCTGCTGTACCAATCCTGTTGTACCAGTCCTGCTGTACCAGTCCTGTCGTACCAGTCCCGCTGTACCAGTCCTGTTGTACCAATCCCGTTGTACCAGTCCTGCTGTACCAGTCCTGTTGTACCAGTCCTGCTGTATCAGTCCCGTTGTACCAATCCTGTTGTACCAGTCCTGCTGTACCAGTCCTGTTGTACCAGTCCCGTTGTACCAGTCCTGCTGTACCAGTCCTGTTGTACCAGTCCTGCTGTACCAGTCTGCTCTCTTAATGACTGGTTACAGTGGGCCAGGGATGGACTGCAAAACTGGTAATGAGGACAAATCCCAGCAGAGCCGCCTAACCAGGGGAAATATAAACGATTGCTACATTTATCTGAATAATGAGTTTTGTTCAAGATAACTTATTTCAGCGGCCCAAAATATTATAATTCGGCCATAAATACTTTGTGCAGTTTTCTCGTCATGTTCTAGTAAAACTGTTGTATTTATAGGCCAGTGTCTAGTCTATGTATTTGTGCTAATACCACCTGTAGTTTTCCAGCACAACGACTTGTTCAAAGTCCTGCCAGTCTGAGATTGTGATGATTGTTGTTGACATGAAAGTCCGCCATTATTTAGCATGCATGTTGTCTGCTTTTTATCCCAAATTTTTCCTGTTAACGTTGGTGTTGGGTTTGTAAATCAGGCTGGAGCCGTTTTTTGATACCAGTCCGTCACTTTGCCTTGATCAGTGAATGTTAGAATTAATAAGCATTTGCAACAAAGTGAAAGTAAGAACTTTCTTCCATTTCTATATTTCCTGTACTGGGACACCTGCATCTACACAGCAATCACTTAGTCCTCACCAAATCCTAAAACTAAATAAACTTGATCTAGGGACAAATTTAATTTGGTCATTTTTCATTCAACAAACAAGGCACCAAGAAGAAGCCATGTGTAGATAAGTCAGGACACGTTTAATGCATCCATATTAATAAAGAAGTTAATGAGAGCAAGATGATGCACACTTCCTCTTCTTTATGAAAACAAAAAAAAACCCTTCAGCTGTTTGGTTTGGAGCACTCAGATGTGTCTTAACACAGCAGCAAAGATAAAGAAAGACCTCTGACACCTTCTCACAGAAGCAACTTCTTGCTGCTGGTCAGTCTGGGACGGGTTATGAGGACATTTACGGGCAATGTGACGTCCTTCATTCTACAGTTAGATTATTAACAAACTGCAGAATAGTGATTACAGCTGTCAGTCCTCCACCAAATCCACCCAAAACCACATCTAACGATCAGACCACAGGATGCTCCAAGAAATAGCAAAGAACCTAAAGGGTACATCCAGGGATGTCCAAACTCTGTCAACATGGTAAATAGTAAAAGTTCACGACTTTGTCAGAATGAAGGAAAGACTGTACCACCAGAAACAAAAAAGAACACCAATAACCCTCATGGAAGGGTCACCAGCAGAATGCCTCCTCCCTCTAAAAACAACATGGCGGCACCACTTAGGTTTGCTTAGTCACATCAAGTTGATTTAACCATACAGTTCTACAATAGCTAAAGCAACGGGACAATGATCCTAAACACACCAGCAACTCTATGCACATCAGCAACTCTATGGATGACTGACTGAAAGAAGAATGAAGGTTGGAAGTGAAGACCTCAGCCCTGTGAGAAGCATGGAGGGACGTGCACAGAGCGGTGCAGAAATGAAACGCCTCGAACGTCAATGGACTGAAGCAGCTTAAAGTGTTTGCCAAAAGCCCTTCAATAGACCTTCAATAGACCTTCAATAAGACCTTCAATAGGACCTTCAATAAGACCTTCAATAGGACAGAATAGGCTGATGGTGCACACAGCACATAACAACTCTATTGTTGCTAAAGGAGCTGGAGCTTCATGTTGACTTATGTTTTGATGAATGTAATCTCTATAGAATAGAATAGAACAGAACTTTATTTGTCATTCTACACGTACAACGAAATTTGAAATTGCAGTTCTTATCAGTGCAATGATCAGTATGAAAATAATTAAAACACACACATTCATTTCTACATTGTACTGGATACCAACACATTGCACAAAAAGTCAGGAATCAAGACTTAGCAGCATTTAGTGTGGTTATGGCTCGGGGATAGAAGCTGTTCTTTAGTCTGTTTGCCCGAGCTCTTATTGTCCTGTAACACAGCCCGAGGGCAGCAGTTCAAACAGACGGTGTCCTGGGTGGGATGGGTCCTTGAGGATGCCATGGGCTTTTTTGAGGCAGCGGGAACTGTATAGGTCTTCCAGGGAGGGGAGTGGGCATCCGATGATCTTCTGGGCGGTGGTGATGACCCTCTGGAGCGCTTTCCCCTCTGCTACTGTGCAGCTGGCAAACCAGACACAGATGCAGTAGGTCAGTATGCTCTCTATGGAGCAGCGGTAGAAGCACACAAGCAGTGAGGTGGTAAGGTGGTTCTTCCTGAGGATCCTCAGGGAGTAGAGTCTCTGCTGTGCCTTCTTAACCAGCGCTGTGGTGTTAACGCTCCAGGTCAGGCCCTCCTCTGTGTGTATGCCCAAAAACCGGAAGTCCGAGACACTCTCCACACAGTCCCCGCCAATGAAAAGGGGATGACTGTCCATTTTGTTCTTCCTGTAGTCTATAATCTGCTCCTTTGTCTTGGGGGTGTTGAGGATAAGGTTATTGTCCCCTCACCACACAGACAGCCGCTCCACCTCGTCCCGGTATGCCGACTCATCCCCCCCAGAGATGAGCCCCACCACCGTAATGTCGGCCCCACCACCGTAATGTCGATCTCCTATCTCTTGAGACTAGATTGATGTGATATTAAGACTTGGTGAAGACTCTGTGCCTGTTTGTCCTGTCCTTACATGCATCCGTGTAGAACAGAAATCAGGTAGTTTACATGTGAAATGACACGGCGGTGTCATGATATTCTGTGAATGAACGGCCATGTCAGCTGCATGTTCCACCGAAGAAAATGACAGTAACAAGGAAAAACAAACTGTATCTGCATAGTTTTTACATCTGCACTGAATATGCCAGACCAGACGGACAGCACGACATTACACAGCCGACCCCCAAAACTCCCCAACCCCCCCCCCAAACCCCCAGAGGTCACCTTGGGAAGGATTCGTCTCTCCAGCCCATGAAAGAACACTCTCCCATCATGCCTTATTCCACGCAATCCCACCCTGGACTGATACAAGAGGAGATCACACACACACACACACACACACACACACACACACACACACACACACACACACACAGTTCTCTGTAATTAAATTCTTGCTCTTTTCTTTTCTAGCTTCTCTTTTTATGTCCAAACTGTACAAGATAAACTAAACTGGATCCATTGACAGTTTTAGGGTTGTGGGTTTGATTCCCTGTGCAGAGCAAGGCACTGACAGTGGCCATCTTGGCAGTCTGATTCCCATGAGGTGCACTGGTTCTAAAAACGTCTGCCGTCATGCTGGATGTTATGAATGGAATAAGTGGTGTTCAGCCTTCTAAGCCGTGGGGATCAGCGTGTCCTGCGGTGACCTTTGTCCGTCAGGCCCCGGCTTTAACCGCCGCTATGAGCACCGTCTCATCCCCAGCCAGCATCGCCCATCTCCCACCATGGCGCTGAGCCGCCAGGAGGTTGGACAGGGATGCCAGCTGACAGGGAGGTAAATTTGGAAGCTTTGTTCACTGTCGTTTACATACTGTATGGTTTATGTAAATGTCCCTTGTATTTGTTTTATTTTCAACTCTTGAGAGATGAATATGTTATATGTAGCCACACATGAATTGCAGGTTAATGATCGATCAATGATAGATGATGTTATTGATCCCATTATCTGCCAATGTGTCCATCTCCATGTCTGTGCCAAGGAAACACAGAGTCAGTGACTGACAGCCATATCTGTTTGATTGGATCTGGAAAACAAAGGTCTACCTAAACCCTGGATTTAACACCTCGCCTGGGCTAAATATACCCCATTATATTTCATAACATGATGATACAGAATGCATATTTCAGATTAATAATGTGCTCTGTCCTTTACGATGCAGGACGAGGGTGAAGGAGGGATACAGCACCACTGCAGCTTATTACCTCAACTCACACAGTCCCACATTTACTTTATCTTTCAGCTTTTGTGTACAGTGTTGTAAAATCTTGCTTTTGGAACAAAAAAAAAAGAAAGAAAAATCCTTCATTAAAGACCTCTAGATTAGGGGTTAGAAAAGAAAAAGAGGTCAGATGTTCGGGAACACGTAAACTTTTGGCTTCAAACCAACAGATGCGATGGCGTAGTTTTTCCCCATCTTATTTCAAGAGTGCTTCTGGATTCTCCCTCATGTAATGTCCCACATTGTGAACTTTTCATTGACATTGACTATATTAGGTACATGGACTTTGAGAGACTGCAGTATAAGACAACACAAATTGGATTATTCCTTGTAGACAGACTCACAACATCTAAAATGGACCTAATCTGGTTTGTGTTATCCTGGAGTTTGAACGTACTCTAATGACCACGGATAAGTAGACTCGCTAGGCCCTGGCTAACAGGTCGGACCCTTTAATCAACTGGTTAACGGGGTCGCCGGTGGTGCAGGAGACCCAGAATCGTGTCCCAGCTGCCCCCAAAATTCACTACAGTACTAATAGGTCATTTTGATTGTCGTTCTCTTGGTAAGCAGCTACAACTTCTCCCTGGTTCAGTGCGACGGGAAAACGTGGTTTGGCTGTTCAGTTCACTTGGTGGCGTTATTCTGGAAATGTCGTCATAAATGGAACGATACGTAAATGAGTTTTCGGGGTGCTCCCATGCATGGTGCCATAGCAATAAGTAGAGTTAGGGTTTGGGTTAGCTAACCTTATAACAACTAGCCTCTAAATAAAAAAGAGACAATAAACTCCAAATATTGGAGAATATCTCCAGCGTATTTACAAGTGACGGCAGCCAAACTATTATTTTGACAAACTAGCTAGCATGCTAACATGGCCTGGCCTGGCCTGACAGATGATCTGTGGTAGTATATTACACAATGAGGGTGATGTTATCTTTAGACAGAGAAATATAAAGATGTACTCTGCCAAAACAAAGAATCATCATTCTCAGGAGCTTTGCTCTGATTCATGCAGATCTTTCGAGTTTGTCCCAAGGTCATCCAGAGAGCAACCAAAGCAGGTGTTTGGCTTGGCCTGAGACGGAGATACAGAACGTTATTTCACCTTAAAACGGGGAAACATTGGGGAGGCCAGCATCGATTAAGTCCAGCGGATAGGTGGAGGTGTAGAGTCATGTTGAAGTGGATATTGTTTGGCATTTATAAGATAGTGATGAGAATTGTTTATTTGTCAATCTTTGGGAACAGAAGGTAGTTTGCTGCAAGTGGTCCACCTGGGAAAGTTCGCTGTTCTGTCTGAAGGAGGATTTTGTGAAATGCCTCCGAGGCCGGTTCAGCTAAACACACTGACTCTTATTAAACTTCCTGTTTTGACCAAGAACACACACAGGCTGAGCTTCTGTTTCCACTCCCAGCCTCCAAATGAACCCGTCCACATCCTATCGGCTGCTAGTCAAAGATGCATTCTGCATTTTACGACTGCTTTTTAAAAGATTTCGGGGAAAAAAAAGAGATGGAAAAAAAATAGAAAAAGAAAAGTGAAACATGACGACCTGAGTGACCTCTTCCTGCTTTCTGTATGTTCCTGGGGCCATAAACTGGTATTAACCTTATATTGCACCAATCATTGTTTGGCTATGAGGCTAAAGCTATCATGATGGATCTGTGTCCATCCCTCAAGGTCAAAACACAGCACCAGGAATCCATCACACAGACGACGGGAGAAATAATCAGCAGGTTGAAAAGCATTTTCTGACACAGCTGAAACGGACGCCGGCCGGCCGGCCGGCCCAATGTTATTTCATCACAGGAAATAATGTACTCAAAGTTCACCTCCACTTTCCACGGACAAAACAACAACAACGGACACAGCGGTGACGATGGATCCATGAGCACAGCAGCCTGTGCATCTGTATGGTGATGCAGAACAAGACGACGGGACGCAAATGGGTTCTCCTATTGAATCTTATTGCTTTAGGAATGGTTGCAGATGGCTATTGATCGACCTCATCCTCGGCCTTTACCGTGGGGAAGGCAATCAGAGGCCCCGTGGCCTGCTTGGTAAACACACATTCTCCCCTTTGGAGACCGGCAGCAGAAATGCTTTGGATAAACATTTTCCATCCGTCTCGGCGGCGGCAACAGCACACATGAAGGCATCTGCTCCTCATGTTTGTGTGAGGGGACGGACCTGAACATGTACCACCACATTTACACAGAACCACTTAACCGGAGAAAGAGATTCATATTTCATTACAGTTCGTTACTACACACACACACATTCATGGATACACGTATTTCTGCATTTAATCGTCGCTGTAAGAAAGTGAATGTGATCCAAGACATGTCACATGTGTACGATGATGATGATGATGATGATGATGATGATGAACTTGTTCACTGAAGAACACATGACAGGGTCGGAATGTTTCATCCTGAGAATGTGAACTGTTTAGAAGTTAAACATTCCTTTTGATGACGTCATTACTCGGTTTTATACAGGAACTAAACGGTTTTAGATTGTCTGAAGTGTTAGGGTTCGACTCTACACGGATGCTGGAGAGATATTTGCTTCTGAACATTGTGATATTTATGACACAGAAAAACTATTTGGAAGGACCATCCGGAGAGGAACTCAGTAGAAACATCCGTGTTAAGGTGCAAAATATTCCCTTAAAACTAAGACAGAAAATCAGATGCTGGGGTCATATTCAATCACTCATTTTCTTTCACTACAAGAGTTTTCTTGGAATACTTTCTTGGAATTGTGCTAATGCCTGTGAATAAAGCCCACATTCCTCCAACAAGCTGAATGATGCTGAAACAAGAGCAACACAGCAGCTGATTGTGGGGAAAAATGAGACCTCATCAGTTTACATTGACTCACATACGCTAGTAGGTGTACATTCTTCTTTCTCTCTGTGCAGCGTCTTGCTGGGTGTCCGGGACTTTCTGTTCTTTCTTCATTCTGAAGTGAATGGGCCATATGTTTTCATTAACACCATCTATTGTCTCTGAATCTATAGTGTGATGAGCCAGGTGAGAGACCCGAGCCTCTCGCTCCTCTAAATGCCATTCCAGACTCATTACCTCGGCCCGGTGTCTGCTCATATAGCCATCATGCGCTGACCTTGAGAAAATAGATGGAGAAGTGAAAACTGGCTATCCTCTCCTACGGCCAACCAGGCAGAGAATAACACACACACACACACACACACACACACACACACACACACACACACACACACACACACACACACACACACACACACACACACACACACACACACACACACACACACACACACACACACTGTTGAGATGGAAAAGTCTTCTCTTGCCCCTTGGAACTCTTCATATACATGCCTGCCATCGCTCTCCTGCAATCCACTCTTGCACTGAGTCCAGCTGGAGCTGCCATGCACCACCCTCCGAGAACGGTTCAGCTCAGTAACTGAATGCATGGACCTGCTCATTGGGTTTTAGTCTGGTACTGTTTTGTTCATGCTGTTTTCTGTGCTGACTGTTTCTCTGGTTTTCTAATGTTTTGTGAACTACTTCCTGTTTTAACATCACTGTATTCCTGTTGTGGCATTTTATCCACGTGGAATCCGTTTCCTCCATATTTATATTTTTACCACTTGTATTAATCCCCGCGGGGAAATTCATCCTCTACCTCTAACCCATCCTATTGTAAAGGAGCAGTGGGCAACTGCAGCGCCCGGGTGTAGCATACGGGTTGGAACATATACACGGAGTAATACGGTGGTGAGCCTATACTATAGGTAATACGACGAGAGGCCAGTAGGCGCGCTCTCAGGCGGATGTACGTAAGTAGAACTGAAGTCGGTTAGGACACGCATGCACGAGTGGTGTTCTTTGTTCCAGAATAAAGTTCATACAAAGGACTACCCGCCAGTCTCCTCATCAGTAGAAACCACAACACCCGGGACCAACGCCAGGGCTTCTGTCCATTGCCTTGCTCAGGGGCACAGGCGGGACTATTAACCTTAACATGCGTGTCTTTTATTTTATTTTATGTTTTTCCCCCTTTTTCTCCCCAATTGCAGTTGGCCAATCACCCAGCTCTCTGAGCCGTCCTTGTCTCTGCTCCACCCCCTCTGCTGATCCGGGGAGGGCTGCAGACTACCACATGCCTCCTCCCATACATGTGGAGTCACCAGCCGCTTCTTTTCACCCGACAGTGAGGAGTTTCACCAGGGGGGACGTAGCGCGTGGGAGGATCACGCTATTCCCCCAGTTTCCCCTCCCCCCTGAACAGGCGCCCCAACCGACCAGAGGAGGCGCTAGTGCAGCGACCAGGACACATACCCACATCCGGCTTCCCATCCACAGACATGGCCAATTGTGTCTGTAGGGACGCCCGACCAAGCCGGAGGGAACACGGGGGTTTTAACCGGTGGTCCCCATGTTGGTAGGCAACGGAATAGACCGCCACGCTACCCGGACACCCAACATGCAGGGTTTTGATGGTGGGGGGAAACCGCAGCACCCGGAGGAAACCAGCGTAGACACGGGGAGAACATGTTAACTGTGAGAAACATCTCCCTTCATTTGTATGAGTGACATGACAAGACAGCTGACGTGTGTTTTAATGGCTGACTGGACACACGGAGTGGAGAACGAGTTGGGCTGAAGGCTCTGTGGTGTGTATTACTGGATTGGTGGATCGGCGTTTGATGGAACTTGAGGATGTTGGTTGTTCTCTTCACACTGGTAAGATGTTGACTAGGTTTTTCTCCTCACATGCTCGAATGGATCTGGGTGTGAATGAACGTTGAGCGACGCTGTCCAAATGTCACGGCCGCTCCAGCCAGCTTTCCATGTCTCGTGTTGTGCTGCTCTGACACCATCCCGGTCCTGGGTCCTGTCCAGTTTCCCATTTGCCTCATAGCTGTTGTTCATTGTTCACTTAAGTTTCCGTGTATTTAAATGTGGCTGTTCAGGTTGTTTGTTGCCAGTGTGGCATGTCTGTACCGTGTCACCGCGTCTGTATCCTTTCACCACCATGCTCTCATCATGCGTGTTCCTCATACCCTCACTTTCCGACCAGCGAACCTTTTGTTTCACCTCAATTCCTGCTCCCGCCATGACACCAAAACCAATCACCCGTCTGAACATAGTCACATTGATGGTTTAATACTTTTTAAGAGTGTTTTTATACAAAAGGTACCTGTAAACCTCACTTATTAAAAAGTGGTTTTATTACCATGTATCAAATAGGAATTTGATTTAGCGACAGGCATGGGCGCAAGTCCATGAATACCCAGTGGCGGCTGGCCAGTAGATGGCGCTGGGGCGCCGCCCCCTTCGAATATCAAGAAATGAAAATCTACTTAAACATGTTAAATATAATTTAGTTGTATAATGCAAATAATTATGAAATAAAAGTGTTTTCAGTCTGTGAGCGCCTGTCAGCAGCATTAAATATTGATTCAAATGGTATTTGGTTGATTTCTGTCTGAATACATATACTTCCTGGGTGAGGGGCGCCGGGCCGGCCAAACCATACCTTATGTAAGCCCTCAAACTTGTGGCGAGCAGGTGACCTGAGGCGGCTGTCTGATTGGTTTCTTCAGATTTTCCAGGGGGCGCAGTTCTGTGCGCCCCAGACACTCCAACTTTTATTGGCAGTGAATTGGTATTGTTTTAATGTTTTTTGATCTAATGTGATTGGACAATTCTCGTGGCTGTCAATCATGTTCACACCCACCACGACGCCTCGTCTCGACTGTCAATCATCCACCGTCTACGAACCCTGATAAAATCTATAGGCTACATTGTCCTTCTCAATAATTCTGTGACTGTGTGGACATTAAAGCGGCTGTCAGGTGTGCTGCGCCAAGGTAAATTGCACCCCCCCCAATTTTTTTTTAGCACTAGCCGTCACTGCTGGGATGGCACCCAGCACTTTACCTGTGCCCCTGTACATAGGGTTACTGGGTGTGTCAGGATAGGCATCCGACGTAAAATTTTGCCAAATCAGTATGCGGATTGACAAGACCATACCAGATCGGTTGACAACGGCTTCCATTTGTGCTGTGCCCTCACAGGGTACCGATAGAAGCTATAAAATCCGCTCTGGCTACCCCTGAGAAACAGGGAATAAGCTGAAAGTAGAAGAAGAAGATTTGTTTTGGAAATTATGTGACTTTAAGTGGACATGAAGCAGTCAATCAAGTTAACATAATTTACTAAATTTATTGCAAACGTAACACCAAGATTTTTGGCTGCCACACTGGGAAATCAGAGATGTCGATTGTTACTGTTACTTGATCAAATTGGTGTTTGTGTCTAGGAGGGCCAATGACAGCGTCTTAGTTTTATCCAAATTTAAAAACAGAAAACTTAGTGACATCCAATTTTTCACAGCAGCCAAGCAGGCCTCTAAATTAGTCGTTTGATTATGATCATCAGCTCTATAGGCACATACAGCTGAGTATCATCAGCATAGCAATGGAAATGTATCCCATGACTGCGTACAATTTGGCCAAGAGGTGAAATATAAAGAGAGAAAAGTAGAGGGCGAAAAATTGAGCCCTGAGGTACACCATATTTAACGTCAGAGAATTTTGATGTAATATTACTATAGCAGACACAAGGTGTTCCCCCAGGTGCTTGAAAGTTTGTGAACCCTTTAGAATGTTCTTTATTTCTTTATAAATATGACCTAAAACATCATCAGACTTTCACACAAGTCCTAAAAGTAGATAAAGAGAATCCAATTCAACAAATGAGAAAAAAACCCCATTATACTTGGTCATTTATTTATTGAGGGAAATGATCCAATATTACATATCTGTGAGTGGCAAAAGTATTCGAACCTTTGTTTTCAGTATCTAGTGTGACCCCCCCCCCTTGTGCAGCAATAACTGCAACTAAACATTTCTGGTAACTGTTGATCAGTCCTGTGCATCGGCTTGGGGGCATTTTAGTCCATGCCTCCGTACAGAACAGTTTCAACTCTGGAATGTTGGTGGGTTTCCTCACATGAACTGCTCACTTCAGGTCATTCCACAACATTTCGATTGGATTAAGGTCAGGACTTTGTTCCATCAATGATGGCCAGCTGTCCTGGCCCAGATGCAGCAAAACAGGCCCAAACCATGATACTACCAACACCATGTTTCACAGATGGGATGAGGTTCTTATGCTGGAATGCGGTGTTTTCCTTTCTCCAAACATAACGCTTCTTATTTAAACCAAAAACTTCTATTCTGGTCTCATCCATCCACAAACATTGTTTTCCAATAGCCTTCTGGCTTGTCCATGTGGTCTTTAGCAAACTGCAGATGGGCAGCAATGTTCTTTTTGGAGAGCAGTGGCTTTCTCCTTGCAACCCTGCCATGCACACCACTGTTGTTCAGTGTTCTCCTGATGGTGGACTCATGAACATTAACATTAGCCAATGTGAGAGAGGCCTTTAATTGCTTAGAAGTTACCCTGGGTTCCTTTGTGATCTGGCCGACTATTACACACCTTGCTCTTGGAGGGATCTTCGATGGTCGACCACTCCTGAGGAGGGTAACAATGGTCTTGAATTTCCTCCATTTGTACACAATCTGTCTGACTGTGGATTGGTGGAGTACAAACTCTCTAGAGATGGTTTCGTAACATTTTCCAGCCTGATGAGCATCAACAATGCGTTTTCTGAAGTCCTCAGAAATCTCCTTTGTTCTTGTCATGATACACTTCCACAAACATGTGTTGTGAAGATCAGACTTTGATAGATCCCTGTTCTTTAAATAAAACAGGGCGCCCACTCACACCTGACTGTCATCCCATTGATTGAAAACACCTGACTCTAATTTCCCCTTGAAAATTACTGCTAATCCTAGAGGTTCACATACTTTTGTCACTCACGGATATGTAATATTGGATCATTTTCCTCAATAAATAAATGACCAAGTATAATATTTTTGTCTCATTTGTTTAATTGGGTTCTCTTTAACTACTTTTAGGACTTGTGTGAAAATCTGGTGATGTTTTAGGTCATATTTATGCAGAAATATAGAAAATTCTAAAGGGTTCACAAACTTTCAAGCACCACTATAAGTAGAACTTAAGCCAAGAGAGAGCTAAACCAGAGACACCAAAATTACAATTTATTCTGTCATAGTATACAGTGATCAATGGTGTCAAAGGCTACACTGAGGTCCAGTAGTAGAAGCACAGAAGTGGAATCACAGTCCACAGCTAGTAGAAGATCGTTCACCACTGTGGTCAAAGCAGTTTCAGTGGAGTGGCAGGCCCTGAAAGCAGATTGAAAAGGTTCATATAGATAGTTTTCTTCTATATGGGTCAAAAGTTGTTGATACACAGTACTTTAGAAAGGAATGGAAAATTAGAGACTGGTCAATAGTTATAAAGAGACCCTGGATCAAGGTGTGGTTTCTTAAGTAGAGGTTTAACCACAGCTGTCTTAAAACTGCTGGGAACAGTGCCAGTTTAAGTGATAAATTAACAATGACTAGCATTGTAGGTCCCAGGAAAGGCCAGAGGTCTTTAAAAAGTTTTTTTGGTAAGGGGTCAAGTAGGCAAGTAGTTGGTTTAGTTGGCATTCCCTGCCAGCCACTCCCCCCTCCCCACCTCTCCTCACTCAGGATCTGTGTTGAGGACATGCACCAGCTCTTCCAAAGACAGTAGACTGGGAAGGCACCGCACCTGGATGGCATGTCACCCACCCTCCTGTCCTAAAGTCTGTGCTGACCAGCTGGCCCCCATTTTCACACTGATCTTCAACAGATCACTGGAGCTGTGTGAAGTCTCCTCCTGCTTCAAGAGCTCCACTATCATTCCGGTCCCCAATAAACCCCGTATCACAGGATTAAATGGCCACAGGCCCATTGTCCTAACGTCTGTGGTCATGAAATCCTTCGAGAGATTGGTGTTGGCCCACCTGAAGGAAATCACAGGCCCCCTGCATGACCCCCTGCAGTTTGCTTACCATGCAAACAGGTCAGTGGATGATTAGATTAGATTAGATTAGATTAGATTAGATTAGATTAGATTAGATTAGATTAGATTAGATTAGATTAGATTATTAGCCACACGACCAAGGCCAGTGGAATTTGTTTTTGGTACACAAACTCTACCGCAAAATACATACATGGACAACAAAATACACTCCACTTATTATCACGAACAATACAGTTACACAATAACAGAAATAAATTTACCACGCATAACAATTAGGTGCATGGTGGTATTTATGCCAGTGGTATGTGGGGAGGGGACTATAGGGAGGAATTCAGAGTCCTGATGGCTAGGGGGAAAAAACTGTTTGTGAAGTGTTTAGTCTTAGTGGACAGTGATCTGTAGCACCTCCCTGAGGGAAGGAGCTGAAAGAGGTGATGAGCAGGATGTGAGGGGTCAGAGATCTTCTTTGCTCGCTTTACAGTCTGGTGAGTCTGTAGAGATTCAACTGAGGGGAGTGGGTTGCCTACGATTTTGGATGCCTTGTTGACAATCCACTGCAGTTTTTTCTGTGTCTAACTATCCGTGCGGCCATACCATACTGTAATAGAAGATGTTATGATGGACTTGATAATGGCTGAGTAAAACAGAATAAGAAGTTGATGTTTGATCCAGTATTTTTTAAGCTGCCTAAGAAAGTGAAGTCGTTGTTGAGCTTTTGCAATGATGTGTTCTGTGTTAATTTTCCACTTCAGGTTATTGCTGATGTATGTTCCAAGGAATTGAAAAGAGCAGGTGGTGGTGATGGGGTCTCCGTTCATTTGTATGGGTGTTTTAGGATTCAGCATGCATCAGAAGTCAATAATGAGTTCTTGGGTTTTGGCTGTATTAAGCAGAAGGTTGTGGTTTGCACAGCAAGTGACAGTTTGGTCTACTACAGTGTGGTACTGGGTTTCATCATTGTTGGAGATGAGGCCTACAATGGTTATGTCGTCTGCATATTTTATTATTTTCACAGAGCGATCCGTGGATGTAAAGTGAGTGGAGTAAAGTGAGAAGAGCCAGGAGGAGAGAACACAGCCCTGAGGAGCACCTGTACTGAGGGTAAGAGGGTGTGAGGTTAGGTTATTAACCTTCACCCTCTGTGGCCTGATACAGTCAACATGGCGAGCCTTCCCACGTCGGTAAACAAGAGAAAAACTCTACCGCATCTGCCTGCTAACAATAGCAGGCCTGCTGTCAGGCCCGGGGCTACTAAGCTAGTGCTAACAATAGCAGGCCTGCTGTCAGGTCCGGGGCTACTGAGCTAGTGCTAACAATAGCAGGTCTGCTGTCAGGCCCGGGGCTAAGGCTATCTGGAATGCCCGCCACATCTAACGTAATCCTAGCCGAAAGCAGCAGCTCTAACTCACGGGCACGTCTCTCTAATAGAGACAACCTGTCTGTAACTACAGAACACTCACCATACATCATCGTTTTAACGAGGCTGCTTTGACTGCAAATTTAATAGAGCTAACTGCTAAGCTAGGCTACGCTCGACGCTAGTAACAAGCTAGGAGCGAGAGGCTGCCTACTAAACACAAGTCATTTGAGAAGGAAATTTTAAGAATCTAGCCATAAGTGAACTAAGCACAGAAAATAGCGAAATCAGTAGAACACGTGAAGAGGTTAGGGCAGAATATAGAGAACAGATAGTAAGAGAACAAACAGCAGTTATCAATCTCACAAAACTGACTCTCACGAAGGCGGAAGCCAGAAACAGCGTGTCCAGATCAGCCTCCTGGCAGCAGATGGACATGGTGGGTAATATCCACACTGACAGGGACGTAGTGTTGCCAACCCTCTCTTCGCCCCAAAGCACCGACTCCATGACTTATGGACTTTTGAGAGGGGGAGCGATGACGCATCTAAGTGACTCATTTTCAATGAGCGGTGAGCGGGCAGGTAGGAAGGCGGGAGCAATCGGTCAGGCGGAGGTAAAAGCGGCCGCAATCCTGGGAAACCGTCATGGTTGTGCTCGTCTCATGCACATGGCCGCCCACTGCCCGAGAAGAATTGTCTTGAACGTTTTTTTCTGCGCGACGTGCACAAAATAGACAAGAGACTGATCCTTAATGTGTTCGTGAGTAATGTTATTTACTTACAGACTTTATAGACATCCGGAGGGAGCGCGGAGTAGAGCCACTGCTCTTTCGCGTCAAAAGGAGCCAGTTGAGGTGGTTGGGGCATCTGATAAGGATGCCTCCTAGGCGCCTTCCTTTGCAGGTTTCCGAGCACGTCCAACTGGGAGGTGACCCCCGGGTTAGACCCAGAACTCGCTGGAGGGACTACATGTCCAATCTGGCCGGGAACGCCTTGGGATCCCCAGGAGGAGCTGGAGGGCGTTGCTGGGGAGAAGGACGTCTGGAGTGCCCTACTTAGCTTGCTGCCAGCGCGACCCCACCCCGGAGAAGCGGCTGAAGATGTTGAGATGAGAGTTATAGACTTTTTCTTTCAACATGAAAATGAAATGAAAGCCACTTTATTTTGTCATTGTACAGGGTACAATGACATTTGCCTTCTGTATTTAGCTCAACCTATTGTATAGGTGCAGTGGGCAGCTGCAGCGCCCAGGAACCAACTCCAGTTTCTTTTTTCTATTGCCTTGCTCAGGGGCACACACAGGAGTATTAACCCTAACATGCATGCCTTTTTGATATTTTCTGATGTTTCTAGAAAACATATTTTAATATCTTGCTATAACCTATAAAGAAAATACAATTGTACCGGCAGGGATACAGTAGTGCACAGAAGCCATTTCCATGGTTACCACGTGTAGAGCGTCTGGCATTTACTCGCGGAGCGGTTGTCTGCCTGTTTATTCGCAGAGGAGTGGACTGAGACCCCACGGATGTAAGCAGGTAAGCAGGTGGGGTGTCGCTTTGGGTCTGAAAAGTACATTATTCCACCCGGTTCCCACGGCGTGTCGGCTCAGATGCACAAGCAACCTGACAGACTGAAGAGTTCCTACAGTACAGACATGATTCAGTACTGTTCTCCGCTTCAACGGCAGTTTATGAAAATGGACTGTTTTGTCCTGGGCTGGAACCCTGTAAAACTCGGCACAATAGGGGCCTCCTATTTGTCTTCTGTCCTGTGGCTCCTCAGTCTCCAAACGTCTCTATCTTCTACCGTGGTATCTGTTGAACTCAGCGAGCCAGCCAACTCCATGACGTCACATGTTGTGGTACTGCGAGATGGTGGCGCCCTTGCCACGAAAGCTATAACTGGGCTTCTTTCAGGGCTTCTTTTATTTCTTTTATATGTTTACATTTTTCATGTTTGTTACATAATTGTTGATTAGAGTGGCAATACATTTAGTAATTCATGTTAACTTGATTGACTGCTTCATGTCCACTTTAATAATGGTTTAAATGAATTAGGAAGACTGGTTTTATTGTATGTTTACTGAGTCTGCCCTGCCTCCGTGGACAATACCACCAGATCAATAATATAATATAATAAATAACATAGCATGATAACATGATAAATATAACATACTATAATATAATAAATATAGCATAATCTAATAATATAACTTAACATAATATAATGTAACATAATATAATAAATATAATATAATATAATAAATATAATATATTATGCCAATCATCTGCTGGAAATACAGAGGGCGTCTTACATTCCATTAAAGATACACATATCAATATTAATATTCTACATGATTCCAGCTCAGAGAGATGAAATGGTATTTCTGTAGACTCAAAGTAAAAACAACAAGATACCGCAAAGACCTTTTTTTTCTTTTCTTCCTGTGACAAAATATGTAGAGGCATGCCTGGATTCCGGCAGATTAACAGTATGGGCTCGTTTCAGTGACATTACTTAAGTATCTTAGCAACCGGATCACAGCACATTTTATTCCTCAACGTCTGCAGCTTCGTGTAATCACCTCCTTTTTTTGTGGAATGTTCCCCAGATTACCGCGTTCCACGCGCACGTGTTGAGTCAGGCATGCTCCTCTGATGGGCTGCAGAGCTGCAGAGCTGGTGGACATGCTAAGAAACATGACTGGCGTCAAGACTTAACTGAGTCACACCTTTCTTTTTTCTGTTTTTGTTGGGGTTTTTGCGTGTTTTTTTAGCGTGTTTGTTAATTGGTGGTTGACACGAACAAGCCACATTTCTCAGCTTGCTGTCGAGCTGAAGAAAAAAAGAAATGCTCTCTGAATGCTGAATATCCAGGTGTCATTTGGAGTCAAACAGAATGCAAATGACTTGGACAACTGAAATGTCAAGTTAAACATGCGCTGCGCCTGGCCTGTGGCCACCCGGAGAAGTCATTTAAAGCCGTTTCGTTGATTCAGAGTCCTGCTAATCCCTTTTTCATTCCCTTGTAGTCCGGGAGGTTACAGGAAGGAATGGGGGGGGGGGGGTGCACCATCCATCTCTCTGGGTGGAGGAATGAGTTTTGTCACATGAAGAGATGAATGCATTTTATTATGAACAAATATATCTGCAGAACATCACTTAGTCAGAAACGGAAGTTCACAATAGACCAGAACAAACCAAAGAGCAAAAACACAAAAGCAGGACATCAGCTCCATCATTGCATAACTGTTTCAATCCCATCCTCAATTCATCCAAATGTGAGCATTTAAACAGCAAATTACTTTGGCTGTGATTTGCACCGGTGCATGTGCACCAGTGCATGTGGATGCAGATATATTTTATGTGAGGTTGCAACACATTTCCAGGCTTTGAAAACGTCCCTCTCCAAAACCACATCGGTTCTCCACAGTAAACGGAAAAGTGCTCGTCAAACCTTACTCAGTTAACAGCAAACAAGTAGTAATAGAACTAAAAAAAAACAAGTAGTAATAGAACTAAAAAACAAGTGGTAATAGAACTACAAAACAAGTAGTAACAGAAATAAAAAAACAAGTAGTAACAGAAATAAACAACAAGTAGTAATAGAAATAAAAAACAAGTAGTAATAGAACTAAAAAACAAGTAGTAACAGAAATAAAAACCACGTAGTAACAGAAATAAAAAACAAGTAGTAATAGAAATAAAAAACAAGTAGTAATAGAACTAAAAAACAAGTAGTAATAGAACTAAAAAACAAGTAGTAATAGAAATAAAAAAAACAGGTAGTAACAGAACTATGAAATAAAATAAGTAGTAACAGAAATAAAAAACAAGTAGTAACAGAAAAAAATACGTAGTAACAGAAATAAAAAACAAGTAATAATAGAACTAAAAAGACAAGTAGTAACAGAAATAAAAAACAAGCAGTAATTGAACTAAAAACAAGTAGTAACAGAACTAAAAAACAAGAAGCAACAGAAATAAAAAACAAGTAGTAAGAGAAATAAAAAACAAGTAGTAACAGAAATAAAAAACAAGTAGTAAGAGAACTAAAAAAACAAGCAGTAATTGAACTAAAAACAAGTAGTAACAGAACTAAAAAACAAGAAGCAACAGAAATAAAAAACGAGTTGTAATAGAACTTAAAAACATTTAGCAATAGATCTAAAAAACAAGTAGTAACAGAAATAAAAAACAAGCAGTAATTGAACTAAAAAACAAGTAGTAACAGAACTAAAAAACAAGAAGCAACAGAGATAAAAAACAAGTAGTAACAGAACTAAAAAACAAGTAGTAACAGAAATAAAAAAACAAGTAGTAAGAGAAATAAAAAAGTAAGAATAGAGCTAAAAAAAAGTAGTAAAAGAACTAAAAACTAAGTAGTAATAGAATTAAAAAACAAGTAGTAATAGAAATAAAAAACAAGTAGTAATAGAACTAAAAAACAAGTAGTAACAAAACTAAAGAATTAGTAGTAACAGAAATAAAAAAACAAGTAGTAATAGAACTAAAAAACAAGTAGTAAAAGAACTAAAAAATAAGTAGTAACAGAAAAAAAACAAGTAGTAACAGAAATAAAAAACAAGTAGGAACAGAACTAAAAAACAAGTAGTAACAGAAATAAAAAACAAGTAGTATAGAAATAAAAAACAAGTAGTAACAGAAATAAAAAACAAGTAGTAATAGAACTAAAAAACAAGCAGTAATTGAACTAAAAAACAAGTAGTAACAGAACTAAAGAATTAGTAGTAACAGAAATAAAAAAACAAGTAGTAATAGAACTAAAAAACAAGTAGTAAAAGAACTAAAAAACAAGAAGCAACAGACATAAAAAAACAAGTAGTAACAGAACTAAAAACAAGTAGTAACAGAACTAAAAAACAAGTAGTAGTAGAACTAAAAAACAAGTAGGAACAGAAATAAAAAACAAGTAGTAATAGAACTAAAAAACAAGCAGTAATTGAACTAAAAAACAAGTAGTAACAGAACTAAAAAACAAGAAGCAACAGAGATAAAAAACAAGTAGTAACAGAACTAAAAACAAGTAGTAACAGAACTAAAAAACAAGTAGTAGTAGAACTAAAAAACAAGTAGTAACAGAAAGAAAAAAATAAGTATTAATAGAAATAAAAAACAGGTAGTAACAGATATAAAAAACAAGTAGTAACAGAAATAAAAAACACGTAGCAACAGAAATAAAAACAAGTAGTAACAGAAATACAAAACAAGTAGTAATAGAAATAAAAAAGTAGGAATAGAGCTAAAAAAACTTCGTAAAAGAACTAAAAATTAAGTAGTAATAGAACTAAAAAACAAGTAGTAACAGAAATATAAAAACAAGTAGTAACAGAAATAAAAAACAAGTATTAAAGGAAATAAAAAACAAGTAGTAGTAGAACTAAAAAAAGAAGTAATAGAACTCAAAAAACAAGGTGTAACAGAACTAAAAAACAAGTAGTAACAAAACTAAAAACAAGAAGCAACAGAGATAAAAAAACAAGTATTAATAGAACTAAAAACAAGTAGTAACAGAACTAAAAAACAAGTAGTAGTAGTACTAAAAAACAAGTAGTAACAGAAAGAAAAAAATAAGTATTAATAGAAATAAAAAACAGGTAGTAACAGAAATAAAAAACACGTAGCAACAGAAATAAAAAACAAGTAGTAACAGAAATACAAAACAAGTAGTAATAGAAATAAAAAAGTAGGAATAGAGCTATAAAAACGTAGTAAAAGAACTAAAAAATAAGTAGTAATAGAACTAAAAAACAAGTAGTAACAGAAATATAAAAACAAGTTGTAACAGAAATAAAAAACAAATATTAAAGGAAATAAAAAAACAAGTAGTAGTAGAACTAAAAAAAGAAGTAATACAATTCAAAAAACAAGTTGTAACAGAACTAAAAAACAAGTAGTAACAGAAAGAAAAAATAAGTAGTAATAGAGATAAAAAAAACAAGTATTAATAGAACTAAAAACAAGTAGTAACAGAAATAAAAAACAAGTAGTAGTAGAACTAAAAAAACAAGTAGTAACAGAAAGAAAAAAAAAGTATTAATAGAAATAAAAAACAGGTAGTAACAGATATAAAAAACAAGTAGTAACAGAAATAAAAAAACAAGTAGTAAGAGAAATAAAAAAGTAAGAATAGAGCTAAAAAAAGTAGTAAAAGAACTAATAACTAAGTAGTAATAGAATTAAAAAACAAGTAGTAATAGAAATAAAAACCAAGTGGTAATAGAAATAAAAAACAAGAAGTAACAAAACTAAATAATTAGTAGTAACAGAAATAAAAAAACAAGTAGTAATAGAGCTAAAAAACAAGTAGTAAAAGAACTAAAAAACAAGTAGTAACAGAAAAAAACAAGTAGTAACAGAAATAAAAAAACAAGTAGGAACAGAATTAAAAAACAAGTAGTAACAGAAATAAAAAACGAGTAGTAATAGAAGTTAAAAACATTTAGCAATAGATCTAAAAAACAAGTAGTAACAGAAATAAAAAACAAGTAGTAACAGAAATAAAAAACAAGTAGTAATAGAACAAAAGAAACAAGCAGTAATTGAACTAAAAAACAAGTAGTAACAGAACTAAAAAACAAGAAGCAACAGAGATAAAAAAACAAGTATTAATAGAACTAAAAACAAGTAGTAACAGAAATAAAAAACAAGTAGTAGTAGAACTAAAAAACAAGTAGTAACAGAAAGAAAAAAATAAGTATTAATAGAAATAAAAAACAGGTAGTAACAGATATAAAAAAACAAGTAGTAACAGAAATAAAAAACAAGTAGTAACAGAAATACAAAACAAGTAGTAATAGAAATAAAAAAGTAGGAATAGAGCTAAAAAAACGTCGTAAAAGAACTAAAAATTAATTAGTAATAGAACTAAAAAACAAGTAGTAACAGAAATATAAAAACAAGTAGTAACAGAAATAAAAAACAAGTATTAAAGGAAATAAAAAACAAGTAGTAGTAGAACTAAAAAAGAAGTAATAGAACTCAAAAAACAAGTTGTAACAGAACTAAAAAACAAGTAGTAACAAAACTAAAAACAAGAACCAACAGAGATAAAAAAAACAAGTATTAATAGAACTAAAAACAAGTAGTAACAGAAATAAAAAACAAGTAGTAGTAGTACTAAAAAAACAAGTAGTAACAGAAATACAAAACAAGTAGTAATAGAAATAAAAAAGTTGGAATAGAGCTAAAAAAACGTAGTAAAAGAACTAAAAAATAAGTAGTAATAGAACTAAAAAACAAGTAGTAACAGAAATATAAAAACAAGTAGTAACAAAACTAAAAACAAGACGCAACAGAGATAAAAAAAACAAGTATTAATAGAACTAAAAACAAGTAGTAACAGAAATAAAAAACAAGTAGTAGTAGTACTAAAAAAACAAGTAGTAACAGAAAGAAAAAAATAAGTATTAATAGAAATAAAAAACAGGTAGTAACAGAAATAAAAAACACGTAGCAACAGAAATAAAAAACAAGTAGTAACAGAAATACAAAACAAGTAGTAATAGAAATAAAAAAGTGGGAATAGAGCTAATAAAACGTAGTAAAAGAACTAAAAATTAAGTAGTAATAGAACTAAAAAACAAGTAGTAACAGAAATTTAAAAACAAGTAGTAACAGAAATAAAAAACAAGTATTAAAGGAAATAAAAAACAAGTAGTAGTAGAACTAAAAAAAGAAGTAATAGAACTCAAAAAACAAGTTGTAACAGAACTAAAAAACAAGTAGTAACAGAAATTTAAAAACAAGTAGTAACAGAAATAAAAAACAAGTATTAAAGGAAATAAAAAACAAGTAGTAGTAGAACTAAAAAAAGAAGTAATAGAACTCAAAAAACAAGTTGTAACAGAACTAAAAAACAAGTAGTAACAGAAAGAAAAAATAAGTAGTAATAGAAATAAAACAACAGGTAGTAACAGAACTAAAAAACAAGTAGTAACAGAAATAAAAAACAAATAGTAAAAGAAATAATAAACACGTCGTAACAGAAACAAACAAAAAGTACTAATAGAACTAAAAAACAAGTAGTAACAGAAATAAAAAAATAAGTTTTAATAGAACTAAAAAACAGGTAGTAATAGAACTAAAAAAACAAGTAGTAACAGAAATAAAAAACACGTAGTAACAGAAATAAAAAACAAGTAGTAATAGAAATAAAAAACAAGTAGTAACAGAAATAAAAAACAAGTAGTAATAGAACTAAAAAACAAGTAGTAAAAGAACTAAAAAAACAAGTAGTAATAAAACTAAAAACAAATAGTAACAGAAATAATAACAAGTAGTAACAGAAATAAAAAACAAGTAGTAATAGGACTAAAAAAACACGTAGTAATAGAACTAAAAAACAATTAGTAACAGAACTAAAAAAACAAGTAGTAACATAAATAAAAAAACAAGTAGTAATAGAACTAAAAAAACAAGTTGTAACAGAACTAAAAAACAAACAGTAACAGAAAGAAAAAAATAAGTAGTAATAGAAATTCCAAGATGGCGGCGCGCTGGACTCAGCGGCTACTGCGGCTGCCTGTTCAGTGTTAAATTTATTTTGTTATTTATACGTTAGTTTTAACTTTATTTACAAATGTAGGTCCTGCGCTCTCCTACAGCTGTCAGGAACTGTTAAACCTCAGAACGGATTACTCACTTCCCTCCACCATCACGGACAATTTCCCCATCCATATTATCCGCTCAACGGTCTCGCAGTGGAAACGCTGCCCCCGTCGGCAACGTTAACAAAAGAGGGGGAAACGAGGCGGGCTACATGCTAAGCTAAGTAGCGTTCCCTTCAAAGTGTCCCTCCCCAGCATCGTCATGTCTAATGTCCGATCGTTAGCTAACAAAATGGACGAGATAAGACTCAGGCTGGCCTCTCAGAAAAGGCTGCAGAACTGCTGTCTGCTGATGTTTACGGAGACTTAGCTCAACAGCAACATGGCGACTCAGCAGTCGAGCTAGCGGGCCGCACAGCCTTCCGTGCCGACAGGACAGCGGACTCCGGCAAGACCCGCGAAGGAGGTTTGAGTATTTATGTCAATAACTCTTGGTGCAACGATATAAAGATCGTCGAAAGGCATTGCTCTGCTGATCTCCAGCTCCTGATGATTCAGTGCAGGCCTTTTTACCTGCCCAGGGAGCTAACGGCCATTACCATCGCCGCTGTATACACCCCCCCACATGCTAATGCTAAGGTAGCACTTAAGCAGCCACAATGTGCCATCATCAGACAGCAGTCCCAACACCCGGACAATGCCTTTATCATAGGGGGTGACTTTAATCAGGCTAACCTCAGGGCTGTATTGCCCAAATTCCATCAGCATGTCTTCCGCCCCACTAGCGGACAAAACACCCTGGACCATCTCTATACAAACATTAAGGACTCATACAAAGCTACTCCCTGTCCCCACCTGGGGCATTCTGACCACCTCTGCCTCTTCCTGGCCCCAGCCTACAAACCCCTAATAAAACGGGTCAAGCCAGCAGTAAAGACAATCACTGTCTGGCCAGAAGGAGCAGTCTCTGAACTCCAGGACTGTTTTGAAAACACAGACTGGAGTATTTTTGCACATTCAGCTACCCATGGCTCCCATACAGACATTAATGAACACACATCTGCCATACTAGCCTACATTAACTATTTCACCGAGAGTGTCACAACAAAAAATCAGTCCGCACCTTTCAAACCAGAAACCCTGGATGACCAGCGAAGTCCGGCAGCTGCTGAGAGTCCGGGATGCAGCGTTCAAGTAAGGTAACTGTGAGGCCTACAGCGCAGCCAGATCCAACATCAAAAAGGGCATCAGAACAGCCAAACATAAATATTCCCTACGAATAGAGGACCACTTTCACAATAACTCTGATCCTCGGCGAATGTGGCAAGGCATTCAGTCTATCACAGACTACAAAAGCCCTAATCGCGGTCCCACTGTCCATGATGCCTCCCTGCCAGACAAGCTAAATCATTTCTATGCCCGCTTCGACAAGGACAATACTGACCCAGCCACAAAAATCGCCAGCCACCCAGAAAACCAGGTGCTCACTCTATCAGTTGCAGAGGTCAGAGAATCACTGCGCAGAGTGAACACACGGAAGGCTACCGGGCCAGACGGCATACCGGGTTGGGTCTACCGGGAATGTGCCGACCAGCTGGCTGAGGTCTTCACACCTGTATTTAACCTCTCAGTGTCCCAATCCATAGTCCCGACATGCTTTAAGACCACCTCTATCATTCCTGTCTCCAGGAAACCAACATCCACATGTCTGAATGACTACCGACCCATAGCACTCACCTCGATTGCCATGAAGTGCTTTGAAAGACTGGTTCTGGCTCACATCAAAAACATTATCCCCCCCACATTCGACCCACATCAGTTCGCCTGCCGTCCCAAAAGGTCTACTGAGGATGCCATTGCCACTGCCCTACACATTGCTCTGACCCACCTTGAACTTAACAACACATACATCCGGATGCTGTTTATAGATTACAGCTCTGCCTTCAACACTATCATCCCCGCCAAACTAACCACCAACTCCTCTCCCTTGGCCTCAACCCCTCCCTCTGTAACTGGACCCTGGACTTCCTGACCAACAGACCTCAGTCTGTTAGGTTAGGTGACCACTCCTCCTCCACCCTGACCCTCAGCACAGGTGCCCCTCAAGGCTGTGTTCTGAGCCCCCTCCTTTTCTCCCTCTTTACCCACGACTGCCTGCCAACTCACCCTTCAAATGTTATAGTTAAGTTTGCAGATGACACCACAGTCATTGGCCGTATCACCAACAATGATGAGACGGCCTACAGAGACGAGATTCAGCACCTCACATCATGGTGTACTACCAACAATCTTGTCCTTAATGTGCAGAAGACAAAGGAGCTGATTGTGGACTTCAGGAGGTCTAGAAGCTGCAGCCACTCCTCCATACACATCAATGGGGTGGAAGTGGAGCGTGTTTCCAGCTTTAAATTCCTTGGAGTCCACATCAGCGAGGACCTTTCCTGGACATTAAACACCCAGGCGCTGGTGAAAAAGGCCCAACAACGCCTGCATTTCCTGAGGAGGCTGAGGAGCGCCCGTCTACCCCCCAAAATTCTCACCAACTTCTACCACTGCACCATAGAGAGCATCCTGACCATCTGCATCTCAGTGTGGTACGGCAACTGCTCCTCAGTAGACCAGAAAGCTCTGCAGCGGGTCGTCAAGGCGGCCCAGCATATCACCGGTACCCAGCTCCCAGCCATAAAAGACATTTATCACAAACGCTGCCTTCGAAGGGGTCTGAGCATCAGCAGAGATCCCACCCACCCCAACCATGGACTGTTCTCCCCCCTGCACTCTGGGAGGCGCTACAGGAGCCTCAGAGCCCGCACTACCAGGCTCAAAAACAGCTTCTTTCCACAAGCTGTTGCCCACCTGAACCTGGCCACCCACTGAATGTCTGTAGATATTTTTAAATATTTTGTACTCCAGCTCTTTTTAACTTATCTTTAGCTTTTGGTCTTCATGTGTGTATATCTTATATTGGGTTTGCTGTGTTTGTCTGTGTCTGTCTTGCACTGTTTGGTGAAGCCACAAATTAAAAAAAAAAAGTAGTAACAGAACTAAAAAGACAAGTAGTAACAGAAATAAAAATCAAGTAGTAATAGAAATAAAAAAAACAAGTAGCAACAGAAATAAAAAAACAAGTAGCAACAGAAATAAAAAAACAAGTAGCAACAGAACTAAAAACAAGTAGTAACAGAACTAAAAAACATTATTTGGGCAATAAAACTTCTGCATGCAACGTCTTCTTCATTTTAGGTACGATATCAAAAGCCACTGGAGTGAAGTGATGGTTCAGTTCTGGATGTGTTGTTTCAGTGTCGTGGCGAAGTGCATGGTCTACAGTCCTACATGTGGATCGACAGTCCTACATGTGGTTCTGCAGTTGTATGTACAGCTCTACAGTCCTGCATGTGGATCTACAGTCCTACATGCAGATCTACTGTGCTACATGTCGTTCTACAGTCCTACATGTCGTTCTACAGTCATATCTGTGGATCTCCAGTCCTACAAGTGGATCTACAGTCCTACATGCAGATCTACTGTGCTACATGTCGTTCTACAGTCCTACATGTCGTTCTACAGTCCTATCTGTGGATCTACATTCCTACAAGTGGATTTGCAGCCTACATGCAGATCTACAGTCCTACATGAAGTTCTGGAGTTGTACATGTGGATCTACAGTCCTACATGTGGTTCTACAGCCCTGCGTGGGGCTGTACAGTCCTGCATGTGGATCTACAGTCCTGCATGTGTATCTGCAGTCCTACATGTGGATCTACAGTCCTGCATGTGGATCTACAGTCCTACATGTGAATCTGAAGTCCTACATGTGGCTCTACAGTCCTGCATGTTGATCTACAGTCCTACTTGTGGATCTCCAGTCATACGTGTGGATCTGCAGTCCTACAAGTGGATCTACAGTCCTACATGCGGATCTATCTCCTCTGGTTTAGATGAAGTCTATCCTGTTAACCCGTCCTTCTACCAACACGCTGACTTCATATCCATGAGCGTGATGGAAACAGGGCTGTCTCTGTGATGACATTTCATAAACGTGATGTCTGACATTCTTTTAATTCTGTGGTATTCCCAAGTGGATGCCACCATGAATGTGATTAGTAATGCCACATCCATCATCGCTCTTGGTCACGTTTGAGAGCACCCAGCCCAACAGCGTACCCGTATATCCACTTCCTCTGAAATCTATAAATTGTTATTGCTTAATAAAATAGCTGAGAGCGCTCCACAGCGCCCTTAAAGAGCGGAGGCTGATTTACAACCCAGTGTAAAGTCAAACATCTGCCCACAGACATTTACCTTTCGCCCTCATTGTCTCATCTCATTGACACGCGGACATCAATTTCTGCCACATCTCGCGCTCAATTGTCTTTAAGGTCGATGCGAGTCGCCTCCCCCTCTCTGAATTGCCTCCCTCAGGGGAGTGCTTGTGTTGAGGAGCAACTGCAGGAGCGGTAGGACGTAAAAGGCTCTTCCAGTCCTGTTGGACTGGGCCAATCTGGATGCTGCTGGCCTGACTACTGGTGCTTCTCGTCTCATGATCAAATACAAACTTTCCTCAGACACTGTGAAGACCCGGATGCTGCGTCCTCTATTCACGGAGATAGAATATATTTACAACATATGGCGTCATCTTTGACAATTTAATGAATTTTCAGTTTTGCTCCCCTCATGTGCTGGTGAGCGGGGATGTGTCTGGCTGCCTCCCGTCCCCGTTATGTTTAGTTTGGCATGGTGGCTCTGTGTTAAGGCAGTGTGAATGGAGGGAGGAGAACAATTAATTGGAAAACTTTCTTTGGCCCCATCTTGGAGGATTCTGTGCCGCCAGCCAAACACATGTGAATAATGTATTTTAAAGCATGTTTTCTTCTGCGTGCTTAAGAGGGAACTTTGTAAATGGAGAAAATCCCCCTTTGATTCCCATTAAATGACAGTGTAACAAATTGCTTTGTTTAACAGCTCTTTCAGTGTCTGGACTGTTTTATTGATAGAAAATGAAGCGCTTGCCCGGGTTTGTCTGGGAGGTGATAAACTAGACTCATGAATCGTACCCACAGCTAAGGTGGAGCGTCTGGACCTCTGGGAGCTGTTGGCTCCGAGGACCTGGTCTGAAGCCGGAAACCAGAACGAGATAGTCAGGACCTGGTCTGGAGCCGGAAACCAGAACGAGACAGACAGGACCTGGTCTGGAGCCAGAAACCAGAACGAGATAGGCAGGACCTGGTCTGGAGCCGGAAACCAGAACGAGACAGACAGGATGTCAGATTGCAGACATGTTACGGTGTGGAGCTGCGTGACACCCAGCAGAGCTCTCGGTGTTGCTTCAGGGTCTTCAGGGAGCAGATTCCTAATGGGAGGAAGAAAAGACATGTATCTAAACCTGCTCATCTTGAGATGTGCAGCCCCCCTCCAGCCCCCCCACAACCCCTCCACCCCTCACCCTTCACCTCCGCCCTGCTAACACCACACAGACCTCAGCTAAGACAGACGAATATGAAATAGCAACACTGAAACTCCCCTTTTACACAAGTCATTATTCATTATTTCACTCTTAAAGGATAATAACAGCAATAATAATAATAATAATAGTAATAATAATAATGGTATTATTATTGATGATGATAGTAATAATAGTGATAATAATAACAATAATGGTATTATTATTGATAATAATAATAATGATATTAATAGTAGTAGTAATAATAATAATGGTATTATTATTGATAATAATAATAATAATAATAATAATAATGATACTAATAATAATAATGGTATCATTATTGATGATGATAATATAATAATAATAATAATAATGGTATTATTATTGATAATAATGATAATAATAATGATATTAATAGTAATAGTAATGGTATTATTATTGATAATAATAATGATACTACTAATAATAATGGTATTATTATTGATGATGATAATATAATAATAATAATAATAATAATAATAATAATAATAATAATAATAATAATAACGGTATTATTATTGATGATGATAATAATAATAAGAATAATAATTCTGTTTTTTAAAACCTGGATCTTACTTTCAGTTTTTTCCATCCTACATATCAGTTATGAAATTATGTTAGTGAGTGTGTAGATTGTGGACACGGGACCACTGCTGGACTCATCTTTACATGGCGTCTCGTGGAACTGGTTCTTCTTTGCATGAACAACCCGTTTTAAAGTTTACAAGATCTTCAAGGTGAGTTCCGGACGACTTGCCTCGTTGCTGCGGCCCATGAAGCAGAGCAGTCTGGGAGGCTCGCCATATGGAGTCCGTTAACTCTTGTTAGAGTCTCGGTATGTTGCACGTTATGATCCCATTAGATGTGTTGACTGACACACGTGATTTATTGGTTGTGTGTGCTGAACTGGTGTCTTTGTAAGACTGTTTGAAACCGTTGCACTGCAAGAAGATTTCAGAAAGCGGGGAGATGAAGAATTTGTGTTTTCCAATGACAAACGATAAATTACCCAGCTATTTATTATGCGTTTGGTCGCGTGCGTGCGTGCATGCGTGTGTGTGTGCGTGCGTGTGTGTGCGTGTGTGTGTGTGTGTGTGTGTGTGTGTGTGTGTGTGTGTGTTTCCACCGCTAATCTCGCAAACTATCAGCCTATTTTTTTTCGTGCACAGAGGGGCCTATATGATGAAGAAACTCTCGTGGTCGTGATTTAAAACCTTTTTTTTTCTTCTTGCTATCGCTGCTCCCTCTCTTCATTCACTCTCTAGACCAGTGTTTCCCAACCCAGTCCTCAAGGAACCCCTATGCTGCAGATTTTCTTTGCAACCCTGAATAGGTACCTGTTTGTAGTTATTCAACCAATCAGCAATGAATTATGTCAGCTGTTGCACACCTTGCATAATTAAGTGCTGTGAGATGATTGGTTGGGTAAGTACAAGCAGGGCTACCTATGCAGGGTTACAATGAAAATCTGCAGGATGGGGGGTCCTTGAGGACTGGGTTGGGAAACGCTGATCTAGCTTGCTCAACCAACGCTGCTCTGGCACTGCCTGACGTAATGTCCCCTGTCCACTACATGGTACCGGCTCAGCTCGACTCGCCCTGTTTTCCTTTTCCATCCTTGGAAAGTTCCGGCATTCCGCTAACTGTTACCCCTTCTCTGGTACCACCTTTGTCGAGGTTCCAAAAAAACTGGAGCGGGTACCAAAATCAACGCAGACCTCTGACTGGTCGGAGAAACGCGTCACTGCGTCATTTCGCGTCACTGCGTCATCAATGCGCGCATGGGCTATCACCCGCCATTTTGAAATACCGCAGCGGTGGAGGCGGCGGCGTGATCTTAAAAGTACATTTTACTGAAAAAAACGGAGAGCCGAAAACGCAGCTCCGCTGAGGGAAAACGACGCTGAAGCGGGTCGAGCCGAGTCGAGCCGGTACCATGTGGTGGCAAAGGGGCGTAGGTTAACCATGCAGCATGTGTGCGCATGCGTAAGGCTCCGCCTGAGACGTGCGTGTCCGCCGACAAGCAAAACGTTACCTGCTAGATTGTTTAGCTCGAGTGCTGCATATTACAACTTTTTAAAAAAATATTTTCCGTCCAATCAACCGGAGCGCTGCCCAAAAGTCTTATAATGGTGGGAAAAACACTGGTTTTCTGTCCGCTCACCTTGCACGCCGTCAGTTAGAGCCCTGGCCAAACAAGAGCAACGGTAGACGCCTTATCGCGTGACGTAAAAGCTACGCTGTAAACAAGATGCGCGCGCACAACGTGTGGCAAAACATGGCCGAGAACAACGTGCGTACCTATGGAACACACGTGGAAGCTACCAAACTTAAAATTAAACGGAGAAAAGGGAGACGCTTGAGAAAATGGACATGCCGGAATATGTTGACGGTTTCAGCGAGGAAGACGGAAAGCATTACGAGTCCAAGCACAGGAGAACAACTTGCCGATCCGTTCCTGCTCGCTGAAGCTCAGTGAACACCAAGTTGCCAAACATCGCCGGTGTCTAATCTTTCTTGTCCTGTCTCACAGGAGCACGAAAGGAGCTCGGTATTTAAAAAAACACTGCTGTGACCAGACACCAGTCGGCCAGTCATTTATCTGCACAGGACATTCAAATCATTCGTCGCCAAAACGAAGTCACACATGTCACACTTGTCTGCCATCTTCAAAATCTCATCGGCCATCTTGTGCTCCATCCCTCAGTTTGACCTTTTCATCTGGTGTCGGGCTATGAGAGAGGTAATAAATGCTTGGAAGGAAGATGCCCATAGTGTTGAGTTTTTAATGATTACTCTGCTCTTCGTGGAGAATAACAGTAGCGATCAATAGGGGCTACTGAGAAATGTTCCACTGTGAATACGCAGCGAGGATTAATGCCTTCTCCATCACCCCCATCCTCATGCACAGAATCAAATCACTGCACGATGATTGCAAGTTGTGGCGGGAGATTTGGCAGATCGCTCTGCTGAATGTAGAATCGAGTCCTGTAAGAGTCTTCCGCCTCATAATGCACCACCAATGATGACCTTTTGCATTATCCATTTATATTTCAGGCTTGTAGCCGGTGCTCTTATCTTACAGCTAAAAGGACTTTTGCTGACACCTGTGGATGCTCTTCATCAGTTCAGTCTCAACATGACACACACAAATGGGCCCTGTTTTAACTGTCACTCATGACTGAAGGTTTCTATTTAATCCATTCCAAAGATACCGGCCTTTTAATTCCTATAATGCATTTTTGCTGTTTGATCCTTAATGCCAAGTTTACGTTACGCCAGACTGTATCAGCATACCAGAAGCAACTGCCTTTCTGCAACTTCCCTCGGCCTAAAACTGTCCTAGGTGGCGCTGTTCTGCAGCTGGTGTTGTGCTCCTCCCAGTCTGAACAGCATAAGAAAAAATATGTTCAAATCTCTGTTAAACATTTGCATAATAAAGTATAAGTTAACACTGGCTTTACATACACTATATCTGCCCAGTCATCGTTTGATTCAGCTGGCAAGCCGGAGCTGTTGAGTTGTTGCAAGAGACTGATAGGCTTGTAGGTAAGAAAACCCAGGCCCAGACCAAGTCCAGACCAGGTCCAGACCAAGTCTTTAGGGGGGGCCAGCCCAAGTCAAAACCAAGACTTTAAGGTGTAGAGCTAAACTCAAGACCAGTGAGGCTTGTGTAAAGACTGACACCAGAAAAGTGCAAGTCCAGTTAACAGCATGACTGTAAGTGTAGTGGTCTACCATCGTAGCACAAGTCACAGGTTCACCACGCTGCAGCATCAGTTCAGCCTCCCCCCCTCCCCCTCCCCCCCTCAAGGAAACATCCGTCCATCCATCATCCAAACCGCTTATCCTGCTCTCAGGGTCACGGGCTGCCGGAGCCTATCCCAGCAGTCATTCAGCGGCAGACGGGGAGACACCCTGGACAGGCCACCAGTCCATCACAGGGCTGAGACCCCCCCCCCACACACACACACACACACACACAGGGACAATGTAGTACGGCCGAGTCACCTGACCTACATGTCTTTGGACTGTGGGAGGAAACCCACGTAGACACGGGGGGAACATGCAAACTCCACACAGAGGACGACCCGGGACTAGAGCCCCAAGGCTGGACAAGGAAAAAAATGATTCAGATTTCAATTTTCATATGTTTCAGACATCAATCAATATTGATAAAAAACAATAGATTACATTAGCCTAGGTTTTAGTGATCTCCTCAAAGGAAGTTTGATCTTCATTCCAAGTAAATTATAGTTTTGTACTTGATCAGTCTTGAAAAATAAGTCCACATTATCCGAGTCCGAGTCAAGTCTGAGTCATGATGCTGTGAAGTCCAAGACGAGACAGAGACCTTCAACATGTGGACTGGAGACGGACTCCATACTGGACAACACTAGAGGCTGGTTCTCATCATGTCATCTGGTCGTGTAAAACAGTGATATTTACTCCGTAGATGTAAAATCTAAAACATTTTCAGATTTTTTTCATCAATTTTAACAGCGGACAATTCACTTCAAAAGACAGGATTTGTCAGCACTGCTGGCACCGCCTCTTCTTCAACCCCCGCTTTTCCGTCCTTTGCTGGGGAGGAGGAGGAGACAACACAGCCTTCCTCATATGAGCCTCTACAGTCTCTAGCTGAAGGCTACGGCAGCCTGAGAAGGTGAGTTTCCCATTTTCCCAAAGCTCTGTTGGAGGTAAAGGAATCTCCAAGACCAGACACGCCACCAGGCAGTGAGCAGTACGGGTGAGACATGACTGGACGGATTCCTCGGGCAGGAAGCGGTAATCTCTCCGCTACTTTGTGGGGCTTAACCGGCGTGAATGTGAACGGGGCTTGAAAGGATTCCTTCAACCTACCCACATATTTACGGCTTTGTGTCAAGCTATTGTTCCCATAATGATGAGTGTTTTGGAGGAGAGACAGACATGACTGGTGTGACTTGAACCTCCTGTACAACTAGCTAGGCCCAAACCAAACCTCCGTCTCCCCGGTGGCATTTCAGCAATGTCCAACGCTAGAAAACAGTGTGTCAGGGGCGAACCGTTCCCCAGTTAACTTCACCCATCCACCAGTAAGCGAGGGATGGAGTCCGTTAGAGCCACTTGGACGATCATCCAATATACTTTCCTCTGATTAACAGCTGAGCTAACACAATCACAAAATGCCAGAATATCAAGTCCTGCCCATCTCACAATCGGAGCAGGTTGAAGCAACTGAACTACTCACTGCTCCAACACATCAGCTTGTTAGACTGCACGTCCTCCGAGCAGCCAGAGACCAGAATGACAGAAAGGAAGGAAGAAGAAACGAAAGTATTGTTGTTGTTAAAAATGGAGATGGCCTCAAGACATGGAACTCCTGGTGATGGAAGAGTGATGATGATGATGATGATGATGATGATGATGATGATGATGATGAGCAGAGGCGAGGACTGTTTCTGCCTTTACTTTTACCAAAGCGTGACGTCAGCTTTAGGGTGAGGGTTACCCACACACACCACATCTCTACCACACCTGGTCAGACAGACATTAAAGAAAGAAGAAGACGGGGCACCCTGGTGGCTCACCTGGCAGACTGGTCCCCCATCAGGCTCTGGTCCCCCATAAGGCTTTGGTCCCCCATCAGGGTCTGGTCCCCCATCAGGGTCTGGTACCCCATCAGGCTCTGGTACTCTATTAGGCTCTGGTCCCCCATCAGGGTCTGGTACCCCATCAGGCTGTGGTCCCCCATCAGGCTCTGGTCCCCCATCAGGCTCTGGTACTCTATCAGGCTGTGGTCCTTGATCAGGCTCTGGTCCCCCATCAGGCTTTGGTTCCACATCAGGCTCTGGTACTCTATTAGGCTCTGGTCCCCCATCAGGGTCTGGTCCCCCATCAGGCTCTGGTACTCTATTAGGCTCTGGTCCCCCATCAGGCTCTGGTTCTCTATCAGGCTGTGGTCCTTGATCAGGCTCTGGTCCCCCATCAGGCTTCGGTTCCACATCAGGCTCTGGTACTCTATTAGGCTCTGGTCCCCCATCAGGCTCTGGTCCCCCATCAGGCTTCGGTTCCACATCAGGCTCTGGTACTCTATTAGGCTCGGGTCCCCCATCAGGCTCTGGTCCCCCATCAGGATCTGGTCCCCCATCAGGATCTGGTACTCTATTAGGCTCTGGTCCCCCATCAGGCCCTGGTACTCTATTAGGCTCTGGTCCCCCATCAGGCTCGGGTCCCCCATCAGGCTCGGGTCCCGCCGTATCCGGCCTTACCCTTCAGCGCCTCTCCTGCCACTGACTGATAACACAGAAAATGGTGGACAAATGAACTTTAAAAAGGGGGATATTTTGCATTTGGTTGTATTTTCATTGGACTTAATGGTTGCTCTTCCCTCCAGTCAAGACAGAAGGAAGAGTGAAGTGTGCGGCTAGCGCGGCAAGAGGTAAGGATGACGTCAGGAATGACCATAAGCAAAAGGCTTGGCTGCCCACAGCGCCGCTATCCTGCTCCCAACACACGTCTTCAGTCAGACGCCGGCCGTGGCACAACTTGCCCTTTCGCCTGAACTGCCACGGGACCTCTGACAAGTCCCAAGTCACGAAGGGAGACTAAAAGCAGTTTGTTTTTGCTGGCTGGGCTTGATTAGCAAGAACAACAGTCAGCGCACATGCAACATCTCGGCAGTTTCTGAAGAGCATAAGTAGGGTTTACACAGGCTCTTGTCACAGAGGTAGGAGGTCAGCGAGAGGGTGGTGTTTGGAGAAGCACATTAAATGTTGGTTTACCCCTCCTGCCTTGTGTTTCAGACTTTATTGACCACAGCTGGCTCCTGTAGGGGCCGGGCCGTGGACCGAGGAGCAAGAGGAGACCAGCGTTGGCACATTATCACATTCACTGCTTAGTTTTATCCAGTCAGATTTATCAAAACCCGAAACGGAGTTAAAACACACGACATGGGAGCCATTCGCTGAAATATAAATGTCTCATTCTTGATTATTAAAGGAAAGGCAAACGGTGGATAAACCATCGTACTGAAGAAGGAACTCCTGGGGAACATATATATATATATATATATATATATATATATATATATATATATATATATATATATATATATATATATATATATATATATATATATATATATATATAAACTTTGTTAACAGAAACACTCAATGGTAGGGAAAGTGCTCAACAAATAAGGAGCAAAATAATCCAGTTAGTAAATTCTTTATGAGACCCGTTTCATGTCATAAGCAATCATCAGCTGTCAATCTTTGATAGCTCATGATTACTTATGACATACATACAAACACACACACACACACACGTATATATACATACACATTTATATGCCCTTGTGTTGGCCACGCACTGTGTATACTGCCCTTGTCTTAAGATTCATTCCTGAGCCGCCTTCATTAAACCTCTCTATTAAAGCAACTTGATTTAATTTTAAACCCCGAATCTATTTTGCACGAATAAACAAGCTGTCCTTCACCCCAAACTGTGTGGCTATCTGGGTTTCCCCTCTCCACAGTGCAGAAAGCCTGCATTTCCTCAGTGGACGGACACCCCCCCCCTTTGTTATTACAACACACCTGTCACACTTGTTTTCTTTACTAAAGTAGAGGTATAGTATTATTATTATTATTATTATTATTATTATTATTATTATTATTTAGCATACTATCTTTCCGAAAGATGGTTTTGTGGTGACCCACATCTATATAACTAGAGACATTCACCTAAGAGGACGGTGTACCTTTAAGGGAAGAGGCGAGGGGTCAGATAATGCACTTCCGCTTCCGGTACACAGTTCAGTGTCGTTGTCGAATGTATGACATGCTAAGTTGGAGCTAGTAAACTACCTCGACTACGTCTACCCTCACGTCTCCTGTCTCGTTGTTTTCTAACTCCACAGTTTGACACTTGAACTGATGATTGTAGAGTTATTGAAATCCCAAAACCAACGTAAGAGCTACTTACAAAAACCCAAAGCACAGTTATGTTAGCGAGCATTAGCATAGGCTAACACTAGCTTACATTAGCTAACGCTAACTGGGTCAGACAAACGAGCTGAGCAAGAGTTCCTCTAGTTCACCACTGCTTTCCCGCACCACCCGCATGTGAGCTTTAACCCCGCACGGACCTTCTGCACTTCCGGGGTGCGGACACGTCACATGGTCCGCGCTTTCCTTTCCCCGAGGTCTCTTCGCTCTCGCTCGCGGTAGGAACTAGGTAACGTCAGCGGGTAGTTTTCAAAATAAAAGCCCCTCTAGTCAACACAGGAAATAAGACACTACGAGCTTAAAACAGGTGAAATACGTGATGAAAGCCAGGGAAAGGACTGTTCCCACAGGACCGGCTCCCTGCAGAGCTAACACATAAACCGGGCTGTTTACATGATCGTTTAGGCTACTGCATCGGTGTAACATGTACCCTTTAGCAAGACATGGCGCTTGTATAGCCTAAGAAAGTAGCAGGAATGTGCAGAAAGTTTTTGTCTTCGGGTCAAACATGACCCTAACACAATCTTAGTACCCTAACACAATCTTAGTACCCTACTGGTGTTCAGCTCTCATGGAAATGTGAACAAAACCCATGTTCACGTTTCCTAATGTTGGGGTGCCTCTTGGAAAAGTCACCACGTTTCCGGTTGGAAAAACAATCATTATATATCTGTACTGCAGTGCATTACAGCTTCTTTCCCTGTATCTGTGTTGATAAATAAATACATTATATATATATATATATAGTGTGTGTGTGTGTGTTTTATCCACAAGTGATGCATGCACACAGCAGCAGCCTCTGTGTTGGTGGCTGTACTGCGTGTGCATGAGGGAAGCAGCCGAGTCCACGTTGCTTCCAGGTGCCTCTCAGTCCTCCAGTCCCCTTTCAGTCCTCCAGTCCCCTCTCAGTCCTCCAGTCACCTGCCTTACTCACACACGGGTGGTGAGGTGTGTCGCGTGTCTTGTCGTCAGCACAGCATGTGCGTCGTCGCAGCGCCCGGCGTGGCGTGGCGCGGCAGTGCAGGGCGTTACGGACTGCACCTTTAAGTGTGTGGGGAAACGCAACACTGAAGTGTAAGGGGAACGGATTATTGTCCCTTCACTGTGAGATATTGTGACGGGGGTGCTGCTATAAACACATATCAGGATGTATAAATGGACTATTCAGTTGCTGGGCGCTGGCTTATTGTCAGGATGCTGCAGTGTGTGCCAACTATAATCAAAGGAAGACGTCTGTCCAGACATCAGATCAGTCCGGGTCTCTGTTATCCACACCCTCTGTGGTACAGACGGGGTTTTGCTGATGGACGGAGCTTCGCCGTGTCACCCAGCAGCGCGTCATCGAGCCCTGCACGGAGACTCTGAGGGGGTTCCTGACTGCAGTCTGAGCCATGCAAGGGGAGCTAATGTGAGCTGAGGGACCCCAGTCAGATTTCATGCCTAATTCCCGGCACTGCAAGTGTGTGGAGGACGGTGAGCATCGATTCACCACAGAACATCTGCGCCCTCCGACAAATGGCAGACCACAGAAGAGTTGAAAAGTAGAAGAATTCACATTCTCCTCAGTTTGCCTTCACACACGTGCTGAAAGCTCGGGAGCGAGCAGCTCCTGGTCCAAGTCAAGCTGGTTTGGGGTTTCTTGGTCCTCGGCCGATGCGAAGGCTTTGGCCCACATCAAAGCTCCAACACATCTGGATCCGAGTAGAGGCCGAGGGCAGGTGGACACGAGAGGTCTTCATTTCATCCGCGGGGGGAGGTCAGAAGGGGGCGCCGGGTTCGCGCCAGCACTAATGGGCCCCACGCTTGGTGGGAGTCGGAGCGGGTGGGAGGCGGAGCGGGTGGGAGTCGGAGCGGTGCTGGATCACCAGCCAGGCCGGAGGTGTCTGCGGGGACGCGCTGCGCTGCTCGGCTGCTGGACCAGTTTGGGTGGGTTTAATGTTGAGACCCGTGAAAAGGTTCGTTTGGACAAATTCCTAAATGAGTTTGACTCACCGGTGTCACCGGCTGGATGGTCAACAAAGAACAACAACTTGCAATGTCGACCAACACGTGTGTGAGCAACGTTTCTTTTATTTCTCGTGTCTTGTCAGTATTCCATGGGTGTCCCCATTAGCGAGGGCCCCTCAGATGATTAGCTGTGTGCGAGCTCTTGCTCATGAGGTTCATTTGTTTTAACCCACATCCGGCTTCCCACCCGCCCGCACGCACGGCCAGCTGTGTCTGTCGGGCCGCCCGACCAAGCCGGAGGTAACGCGGGGACTCGAACCGGCGATCCCCGTGTTGGTAGGCAACGGAATACACCGCGACGCCACCCGGACGCCCGCTAACAGCGCGTCCGCACAATGGGGTATCTCATATTACGTCACATATCACGTGACGGCAACACATCCGCCATGTTGGAGGACAGCGGCTCCCATCGATAGACCACCGGAACACTTCCGGGTACCGTGACAGCAGGCCGCCAGGAGAGAGGGGGGGGGGGATAGAGACCCCAAGCCGCCAAGCCGCACTGTACTAGATACGCAGCCTGGCCGTAGCTACCATGCCCAAGAGCTGCTGTGTGTGTGGTGGACTGTACTGCTAACAAGACAAACAACCCGGATATTGGTTTTGTTGTGTTGCCTAAAGGGCAGGAGGAGGGAGAACTGCGACTGAAATGGCTCCAGGCGATCAGAAGGGAAGACGAGGATGGACAACTCTGGGATCCTGACAGCAGACATGTTTACGTCTGCGGTCTGCACGTCATCACTGCTAATGTTAGCTAGCTTAACTAGTAGCTAATAATAGGTGACGTCTAGTCTACATTTTATCATCACCAACATGTCAAGAGCCGGTGGCTGTATGGAATTCCAGTTAGCTAGCTAAACCTGTCCGAATGGGATCACATTCTTCAAACCCATATGTATTTTTATCCATTAAAAATCATAAAATGGTCCCTCCTCCCCCCCGAATATTTGGTCACGTGCTCAACTTTGTTGATCTTTCCTAGAAACACGGGGGAACTACCCCGGTCTCCCTTACCCAGTTACAATGCAGACAGTGTTCTCACATTATCATCATGGTCATCCTTATTGAGCAGTATATCATCATGCGTCATTGTATGCAGCCATGTGGACTCCAGTAAAAAGTCATAACTGAATAAAATGCAAACGTGTTGAAAATGTAGCCCAGTTCCTATGTCTTCTCCCCATGGCTGCTCTGGGTCATGATGTGGGATTGAATGTTTGCCTTTTATCATTTCAGGGTGTAATGCGAAGGACCCCATGCACCCGGACTCCTGTCCCTTGAAAGGACACCGGCCACCACCGATACTGCGAAGTTTTCGCAAATATGGGTTCTTGTCCGCAGCAGCCAACGTAGCGACATAGTCAGCCATTTAAACCGTGTTCAAACTTGCCGGCTTCTATGCCCCTCTAGCGCCCCCCCCCGCTCTAACGTTCCAACGCAGAAGTGCAGTGGTCTATAGGATACCGTGGTGTTAGTGGTGTTGTTGGTGGTGGTGTTGGTGGTGGTGGTGGTGTTGGTGGTGATGTTGGTGTTGGTGTTGGTGGTGGTGGTGGTGTTGGTGTTGGAGGACAGCGGCTCCCATCCATAGGATACCGTGGTGTTGGTGGTGTTGGAGGACAGCGGCTCCCATCCATAGGATACCGTGGTGTTGGTGTTGGTGGTGTTGGAGGACAGCAGCTCCCATCCATAGGATACCATGGTGTTGGTGGTGTTGGAGGACAGCGGCTCCCATCCATAGGATACCGTGGTGTTGGTGGTGTTGGAGGACAGCGGCTCCCATCCATAGGATACCGTGGTGTTGGTGGTGGTGTTGGAGGACAGCGGCTCCCATCCATAGGATACCATGGTGTTGGTGGTGGTGTTGGAGGACAGCGGCTCCCATCCATAGGATACCGTGGTGGTGGTGCTGGTGGTGATGTTGGTGTTGGTGGTGGTGTTGGTGTTGTTGGTGGTGGTGTTGGTGTTGGAGGACAGCGGCTCCCATCCATAGGATACCGTGGTGTTGGTGGTGGTGTTGGAGGACAGCGGCTCCCATCCATAGGATACCGTGGTGTTGGTGGTGTTGGAGGACAGCGGCTCCCATCCATAGGATACCGTGGTGGTGGTGCTGGTGGTGATGTTGGTGTTGGTGGTGGTGTTGGTGTTGTTGGTGGTGGTGTTGGTGTTGGAGGACAGCGGCTCCCATCCATAGGATACCGTGGTGTTGGTGGTGGTGTTGGAGGACAGCGGCTCCCATCCATAGGATACCGTGGTGTTGGTGGTGTTGGAGGACAGCGGCTCCCATCCATAGGATACCGTGGTGTTGGTGGTGTTGGAGGACAGCGGCTCCCATCCATAGGATACCGTGGTGTTGGTGGTGATGTTGGTGTTGTTGGTGGTGGTGGTGGTGTTGGAGGACAGTGGCTCCCATCCATAGGATACCGTGGTGTTGGTGGTGATGTTGGTGTTGTTGGTGGTGGTGGTGGTGTTGGAGGACAGCGGCTCCCATCCATAGGATACCGTGGTGTTGGTGGTGTTGGAGGACAGCGGCTCCCATCCATAGGATACCGTGGTGTTGGTGGTGGTGGTGGTGGTGTTGGAGGACAGTGGCTCCCATCCATAGGATACCGTGGTGCTGTCACCGCGTGATGCTGAACGTGGTGTAAAGAGTCAGAGTGACAGAACGTGTTTCAGGTTTGATTCCTACACAACAGCTCTCGTGCTTCATATCTCACTATGGCTAATTTCTGCACTGCTTCCGCGGCTCCAATCTGATCCTTTGCACCGTCAGGCCAGAACTTTGTCAAATTTATTCTGCAAACTGTTTTTCGAAGAGTGGATCACGACTGCGATGTTTTATTTCAGTACGTTTGTCCAACTTTCGCTTAAAACGTGGTTCTTGTAAACACAGATGGCAGGAAGGAGGAGAAGAAGAAACAATGTCGGCTGCACGAGAGCGCCGCCGAGTTCATAAGCACGAGTCGGGTGCTGCGAACAGGAATAACGTTTAAAACGGAGGAAGCATTTCATACGTCACTGCGTCAGCACTTCCACACACGTGGCGTCTGAGCAGGTGTCCAAAGCTGGCGGCTGCACGTGACTGTGAGCCTAGGCTGCATGTACGGACCGGTCTGCCAGACCATCCGGACTCCGAGTGACATGTAGGCTGCAGACCTGGTCTACTGAGTTACCTGGCCTACTGAGTTACCCGGCCTACTGAGTTACCTGGCCTACTGAGTTGCCTGGCCTACTGAGTTGCCTGGCCTACTGAGTTGCCTGGCCTACTGAGTTGCCTGGCCTACTGAGTTGCCTGGCCTACTGAGTTACCCGGCCTACTGACTTGCAGCATGCTGTCATACTGCATCATGCCAACATAGCGTGGCAGCTGAGCGGCTGGAGGAGGGGAAGCCAGCAGCTCCCAGGTGAAGCACGGTGACGCTGCATCATCCTACGTGTAACACGTGTTGCTCCAACCTTACTCCTGCAGCACAACTACAACAGCTTGGTTCGTCAGCAGGGCCCCCCCCCCCCCCCCCCCGCCCTCCGCCCTCCGCGCCACAGGCCCTGTGGTCGTGGTTGTGAAGGCGGTGTGGTTACTAAGGAGCCAAGTCAAGCCAATTTGGTTTGTGTTGCCCAAAATTACAAATGACAAATGTGCCTCAAGGGCTTCACAGCAACACAGCATCCTGTCCCCAGACCCTCGCATCGCATCAGGAACAACTCCCTAAAACCTTCAACAGGGAGACACAATGAAAATAACAAAACATAACAACAAAAACCCCAAATAACAAAATAACAAAAGATAACAAGCGACAAAAAAACCAAAACCAAAACAAAAAGAATAAGGAGAAAACTAAAAGGAGCCAAAAGATGCTGCAAATCCAAAGGAGCGAGACGTGGAGGATGATTCCCTCACCTCCATCTGGACCAGACTCAGGTACCAGCCTTCATACAGAACTTCCCTCACCTCCATCTGGACCAGACTCAGGTACCAGCCTTCATACAGAACTTCCCTCACCTCCATCTGGACCAGACTCAGGTACCAGCCTTCATACAGAACTTCCCTCACCTCCATCTGGACCAGACTCAGGTACCAGCCTTCATACAGAACTTCCCTCACCTCCATGTGGACCAGACTCAGGTACCAGCCTTCATACAGAACTTCCCTCACCTCCATCTGGACCAGACTCAGGTACCAACCTTCATACAGAACTTCCCTCACCTCCATCTGGACCAGACTCAGGTACCAGCCTTCATACAGAACTTCCCTCACCTCCATCTGGACCAGACTCAGGTACCAACCTTCATACAGAACTTCCCTCACCTCCATCTGGACCAGACTCAGGTACCAGCCTTCATACAGAACTTCCCTCACCTCCATCTGGACCAGATTCAGGTACCAGCCTTCATACAGAACTTCCCTCACCTCCATCTGGACCAGACTCAGGTACCAACCTTCATACAGAACTTCCCTCACCTCCATCTGGACCAGACTAAGGTACCAACCTTCATACAGAACTTCCCTCACCTCCATCTGGACCAGACTCAGGTACCAGCCTTCATACAGAACTTCCCTCACCTCCATCTGGACCAGACTCAGGTACCAGCCTTCATACAGAACTTCCCTCACCTCCATGTGGACCAGACTAAGGTACCAACCTTCATACAGAACTTCCCTCACCTCCATCTGGACCAGACTCAGGTACCAACCTTCATACAGAACTTCCCTCACCTCCATCTGGACCAGACTCAGGTACCAGCCTTCATACAGAACTTCCCTCACCTCCATCTGGACCAGATTCAGGTACCAGCCTTCATACAGAACTTCCCTCACCTCCATCTGGACCAGACTCAGGTACCAACCTTCATACAGAACTTCCACTGAACCTGCAGGTCTGATCTGGGGGGCTCTGTTCTGTCGAGGTGCCCACACACACACACACAGACACACAGACACACACACACACACACACAGACACACAGACACACACACACACACACAGACACACAGACACACACACGCTCGAGAGAGAGAGAGCGAGAGAGAGAGAGTATGTGTGTGTGTGTGTGTGTGTGTGTGTGTGTGTGTGTGTGTGTGTGTGTGTGTGTGTGTGTGTGTGTGTGTGTGTGTGTGTGTGTGTGTGTGTGTGTGTGTGTGTGTGTACAACCTCTGTGGCCGTGGCAATGTCATCCTGAGGAAGATTGCTGGCAGGCCCGGGTCAAAGGTCGGCCCTCTAAGGGAATTGTCCCTTTAAAAGGTTATCTGAGTGTCCGCGTGGCGCTGTGATGTGATTTCAGTTTGTAATTGTGTATGATTGAAATAATATATCATATCAAACAAGCGGTGCAGGTCACACGTTTCCCAGGGCTCTCTCTTCTGACAAGCACCTCCGATTGTGTGAACTGTCTGGCAAACCCATTAGCCAGCAGCGCTCAGAAGAAAACATGGCTGCAGCGACGCAGCGAGAAGACTGGATAAATTGCACCGGGGGAGAATTTATGTGACTATAAACATTTCTGCTACATCAACGATAAAACACAATTTTACTGTAAATTTCATCTCTTTAAAATCATTTTTAAAGCTGTGCTTCACTACAGCACTGTAGCCCTCAGCTGACATGTAGTATACATGCATATGGACGGGTCATTTTGTATGAGATGTAGTATACATGCATATGGACAGGTCACTTTGTATGAGATGTAGTATACATGCATATGGACAGGTCATTTTGTATGAGATGTAGTATACATGCATATGGATGGGTCATTTTGTATGAGATGTGGTATACATGCATATGGACGGGTCATTTTGTATGAGATATAGTATACATGCATATGGGCGGGTCATTTTGTATGAGATGTGGTATACATGCATATGGACAGGTCATTTTGTATGAGATGTAGTATACATGCATATGGACAGGTCATTTTGTATGAGATGTAGTATACATGCATATGGACGGGTCATTTTGTATGAGATGTAGTATACATGCATATGGACAGGTCATTTTGTATGAGATGTAGTATACATGCATATGGACAGGTCATTTTGTATGAGATGTAGTATACATGTATATGGACGGGTCATTTTGTATGAGATGTAGTATACATGTATATGGACGGGTCACTTTGTAGGAGATGTAGTATACATGCATATGGACGGGTCACTTTGTATGAGATGTAGTATACATGCATATGGACGGGTCACTTTGTATGAGATGTAGTATACATGCATATGGACGGGTCACTTTGTATGAGATGTAGTATACATGCATATGGACGGGTCATTTTGTATGAGATGTAGTATACATGCATATGGACGGGTCATTTTGTATGAGATGTAGTATACATGCATATGGACGGGTCATTTTGTATGAGATGTAGTATACATGCATATGGACGGGTCATTTTGTATGAGATGTAGTATATATGCATATGGACGGGTCATTTTGTACGAGATGTAGTATACATGCATATGGACGGGTCATTTTGCATGAGATGTAGTATACATGCATATGGAAGGGTCATTTTGCATGAGATGTAGTATACATGCATATGGACAGGTCACTTTGTATGAGATGTAGTATACATGCATATGGACAGGTCACTTTGTATGAGATGTAGTTTACATGCATATGGACAGGTCACTTTGTATGAGATGTAGTATACATGCATATGGACAGGTCACTTTGTATGAGATGTAGTATACATGCATATGGACAGGTCATTTTGTATGAGATGTAGTATACATGCATATGGATGGGTCATTTTGTATGAGATGTGGTATACATGCATATGGACGGGTCATTTTGTATGAGATATAGTATACATGCATATGGGCGGGTCATTTTGTATGAGATGTGGTATACATGCATATGGACAGGTCACTTTGTATGAGATGTAGTATACATGCATATGGACGGGTCATTTTGTATGAGATGTAGTATATATGCATATGGACAGGTCATTTTGTATGAGATGTAGTATACATGCATATGGACGGGTCACTTTGTATGAGATGTAGTATACATGCATATGGACGGGTCATTTTGTATGAGATATAGTATACATGCACATGGGCGGGTCATTTTGTATGAGATGTGGTATACATGCACATGGACAGGTCATTTTGTATGAGATGTAGTATACATGCACATGGACAGGTCACTTTGTATGAGATGTAGTATACATGCATATGGACGGGTCATTTTGTATGAGATGTAGTATATATGCATATGGACAGGTCATTTTGTATGAGATGTAGTATACATGCATATGGACGGGTCACTTTGTATGAGATGTAGTATACATGCATATGGACGGGTCATTTTGTATGAGATGTAGTATACATGCATATGGACGGGTCACTTTGTATGAGATGTAGTATACATGCATATGGACGGGTCACTTTGTATGAGATGTAGTATACATGCATATGGACGGGTCACTTTGTATGAGATGTAGTATACATGCATATGGACGGGTCACTTTGTATGAGATGTAGTATACATGCATATGGACGGGTCATTTTGTATGAGATGTAGTATACATGCATATGGGCGGGTCATTTTGTATGAGATGTAGTATACATGCATATGGACGGGTCATTTTGTATGAGATGTAGTATACATGCATATGGACGGGTCATTTTGTATGAGATGTAGTATACATGCATATGGACGGGTCATTTTGTATGAGATGTAGTATATATGCATATGGACGGGTCATTTTGTACGAGATGTAGTATACATGCATATGGACGGGTCATTTTGCATGAGATGTAGTATACATGCATATGGAAGGGTCATTTTGCATGAGATGTAGTATACATGCATATGGACAGGTCACTTTGTATGAGATGTAGTATACATGCATATGGACAGGTCACTTTGTATGAGATGTAGTTTACATGCATATGGACAGGTCACTTTGTATGAGATGTAGTATACATGCATATGGACAGGTCACTTTGTATGAGATGTAGTATACATGCATATGGACAGGTCATTTTGTATGAGATGTAGTATACATGCATATGGATGGGTCATTTTGTATGAGATGTGGTATACATGCATATGGACGGGTCATTTTGTATGAGATATAGTATACATGCATATGGGCGGGTCATTTTGTATGAGATGTGGTATACATGCATATGGACAGGTCACTTTGTATGAGATGTAGTATACATGCATATGGACGGGTCATTTTGTATGAGATGTAGTATATATGCATATGGACAGGTCATTTTGTATGAGATGTAGTATACATGCATATGGACGGGTCACTTTGTATGAGATGTAGTATACATGCATATGGACGGGTCATTTTGTATGAGATGTAGTATACATGCATATGGATGGGTCACTTTGTATGAGATGTAGTATACATGCATATGGACGGGTCACTTTGTATGAGATGTAGTATACATGCATATGGACGGGTCACTTTGTATGAGATGTAGTATACATGCATATGGACGGGTCACTTTGTATGAGATGTAGTATACATGCATATGGACGGGTCATTTTGTATGAGATGTAGTATACATGCATATGGACGGGTCATTTTGTATGAGATGTAGTATACATGCATATGGACGGGTCATTTTGTATGAGATGTAGTATACATGCATATGGACAGGTCATTTTGTATGAGATGTAGTATACATGCATATGGACGGGTCATTTTGTATGAGATGTAGTATACATGCATATGGACGGGTCATTTTGCATGAGATGTAGTATACATGCATATGGACGGGTCATTTTGCATGAGATGTAGTATACATGCATATGGACGGGTCACTTTGTATGAGATGTGGTATACATGCATATGGACAGGTCATTTTCTGTGGAAACTCCTCATTTGCTTTGAACCCCTGCAAAAAACTAGACATAAAATCAAGATTCATCCTTCCCTCTCATCCTCTGCGTCCACTGTCTGTTTGTTGGTTGTTTCTGATTAGAGGGATCTCCTAAAGCTGGCCAGATCCAGGCCTCTTGTTGGGCGAAAGCTCATCTAAATCCACGCAAGCCTAATGTTTATCCAAAGTGAAGATAATTCCTCAAAAGTGTTTCTCTTAATCCTGATAATTGGAGCACGGGAGGGAGATCAGTGTCATTGTGAGTCGCGGGGCCCTGGCGATTGACTTCGCGGTCCCTGCAAGTTTCAGGTGAAGATGGGAGCGGATAAAGGTTAGATTAGACCTAATCCAGAGGAGCAGCAGCCCTTAATCTGTTATGATACAAGGATGATCGCTTAAAAAGGTCTGGATCCAGCGCTCTGCGTACCTCCTGTCTGAGAGAGAGAGAGGGAGAGAGAGAGAGAGAGAGAGAGAGAGAGAGAGAGAGGGAGAGAGAGAGAGAGAGAGAGGACGCTTCTTAAAACCTGCTTAGTGGCACAGACAGCTGGGAGCACTTGTGCACAGCCGAGGATAGAGAGAGAGAGAGCGAGAGAGAGAGAGAGCACGAGAGAGAGTGAGAGAGAGAGAGGGAGAGAGAGATTTCAATATCAGCCCATGCACGGGTTTCCCCGTTGTGGACGAGTGAGGCTTAGAGGGGAAACCTGTTGTTGGCCGGTAATCTCAAGATCAACAAGCAGGTTTGAGTCCAGGGCCGTGATTCCACTGCGGTGCATCGGGGATCTGCAAATTGAAGCCTGGAGTGGCATTAAGGGCCCACATGGAAAACAGCTCATCTCGTTAGAGCCACAGAGGCAGCAGCAGACCAGCGGCCTGGCAGTACTGGACGGAACAAGAACTCAGACGTCTCTCCAGATCGTATTACCAGACCCCAGTGGGATAGGAGCACGGGCAAAGGGGGATTAGGTGGGAAAATCTGCATGGTTTGGTGAATTAGACCTCGGAGTGCTGTGTTGTTGGTATCATGGAGCTGCATGGCATGGAAACTGCTGCAGGACTGCTGCGGAGCTGCATGGCATGGAAACTGCTGCAGGACTGCTGCGGAGCTGCATGGCATGGAAACTGCTGCAGGACTGCTGCGGAGCTGCATGGCATGGAGACTGCCGCAGGACTGCTGCGGAGCTGCATGGCATGGAGACTGCCGCAGGACTGCTGCGGAGCTGCATGGCATGGAGACTGCCGCAGGACTGCTGCGGAGCTGCATGGCATGGAGACTGCTGCAGGACTGCTGCGGAGCTGCATGATGTGGAGACTGCTGCAGGACTGCTGCGGAGCTGCATGATGTGGAGACTGCTGCAGGACTGCTGCGGAGCTGCATGATGTGGAGACTGCTGCAGGGTGGCAGGGACTTAAACACCAGGGTTGTACACCAGCTCCCAGACCACCTTTTAAAATTGAGATTAGCAAAAATCTGTAGAGATCACAGTGTCACACACACACACACACACACACACACACACACACACACACACACACACACACACACACACACACACACACACACACACACACACACACACACACACACACACACACACTCAACAATGCATCCAGATGTGGTCCAGAGGACCGGTGGCAGCTTTGTGTCCACAGAACCAGACCAAACTTCCTGTGAAAAAGACAAAGTAAAAGTTGAAGGTTATCTTTCTGTCTTTACAGCCGGGACTCGTCTGGCTGAAGCCGACACAGGGAGCAAGAAATAAATCAGATTTATCTAAAAAATATGTATGATGATATATAAGACAAAGAGAATTGTGGACAGTGAAATGAAAATGACCACGGCTCGAGTCCTGAGAAACACTCGTTGGGTCTGTGATAATTACTTGCATGTTTACCAAACTGTTTTATATGATAATAACCAGATGGAATCAATTTACGCATATGTTTATTGACATTTTTTACTGGCCTATTGATTAGCACGGAAATAACTCAATAACGTGTTCCGAATAACAGCTTCATTATCTCACTGGGAATGTTTTCATATGCAAACAGCTGAAATGTCGTTTTGTTTTGGTTCACATCCACCGAGTCCAGCAGCCTGCAGGCCTGCTTCTGGTCCCTAATCTGACTGACGAGACTGACTGACTGTCAGCAGATTCCTCAGCCAAGAATGACAATCACATTCAAGTTAAACAAGCATCAAACTGATGAATTCTGTTGTTAATGGTGTTTGTGGCAGTAATCAACAAGTCTATATTCACTTATAATCTATGTTCTCTCATAATCTCTATTCACACATAAAATATATTCACTCATAATCTATATTCACTCATAAAATATATCCTCTCATACTCTATATTCACACATAAAATATAGTCACTCATAATCTATATTCACACATAAAATATATCCTCTCATACTCTATATTCACACATAAAATATAGTCACCCATAATCTATATTCACACATAAAATATAGTCACTCATAATCTATATTCACACATAAAATATATTCACTCATAATCTATATTAACACATAAAATATATTCACTCATAATCTATATTCACATATACAATATATTCACTCATAATCTATATTCGCACATAAAATATATTCACTCATAATCTATATTCACACATAAAATATATTCACTCATAATCTATATTCACACATAAAATATATTCACTCATACTCTATATTCACACATAAAATATATTCACTCATACTCTATATTCACACATAAAATATATTCACTCATACTATATATTCACATATAAAATATATTCACTCATACTCTATATTCACACATAAAATATAGTCACTTATACTCTATATTCACACATACAATATATTCACTCATAATCTATATTCACACATAAAATATATCCTCTCATAATCTATATTCACACATACAATATATTTACTCATAATCTATATTCACACATAAAATATATTCACTCATACTCTATATTCACACATAAAATATATTCACTCATACTCTATATTCACACATAAAATATATTCTCTCATAATCTATATTCACACATACAATATATTCACTCATACTCTATATTCACACATAAAATATATTCACTCATACTCTATATTCACACATAAAATATATCCTCTCATAATCTATATTCACTCATAAAATATATTCTCTCATAATCTATATTCACACATACAATATATTCACTCATAATCTATATTCACACATAAAATATATTCACTCATAATCTATATTCACACATAAAATATATTCACTCATACTCTATATTCACACATAAAATATATTCACTCATAATCTATATTCACACATAAAATATAGTCACTCATAATCTATATTCACACATAAAATATATTCACTCATACTCTATATTAACACATAAAATATAGTCACTCATAATCTATATTCACACATAAAATATATCCTCTCATAATCTATATTCACACATAAAATATATCCTCTCATAATCTATATTCACACATAAAATATATTCACTCATACTCTATATTCACACATAAAATATATTCACTCATACTCTATATTCACACATAAAATATATTCACTCATAATCTATATTCACACATAAAATATATTCTCTCATAATCTATATTCACACATAAAATATATCCTCTCATAATCTATATTCACACATACAATATATTCACTCATAATCTATATTCACACATAAAATATATTCACTCATACTATATATTCACATATAAAATATATTCACTCATACTCTATATTCACTCATAATCTATATTCACACAAAAAATATATTCACTCATACTATATATTCACATATAAAATATATTCACTCATACTCTATATTCACACATAAAATATATTCACTCATACTCTATATTCACATATAAAATATATTCTCTCACCATCTATATTCACACATAAAATATATTCACTCATACTCTATATTCACTCATAAAATATATTCACTCATACTATATATTCACATATAAAATATATTCACTCATAATCTATATTCACACATACAATATATTCACTCATAATCTATATTCACACATAAAATATATTCACTCATACTATATATTCACATATAAAATATATTCACTCATACTCTACATTCACACATAAAATATATTCACTTATACTCTATATTCACACATAAAATATAGTCACTTATACTCTATATTCACACATAAAATATATTCACTCATACTCTATATTCACACATAAAATATATTCACTCATACTCTATATTCACACATAAAATATATTCACTCATACTCTATATTCACACATAAAATATATTCACTCATAATCTATATTAACACATAAAATATAGTCACTCATAATCTATATTCACACATAAAATATATCCTCTCATAATCTATATTCACACATAAAATATATCCTCTCATAATCTATATTCACACATAAAATATATCCTCTCATAATCTATATTCACACATAAAATATATCCTCTCATAATCTATATTCACACATAAAATATATTCACTCATAATCTACATTCACACAAAATATATTCTCTCATAATCTACATTCACACAAAATATATTCTCTCATAATCTATATTCACACATACAATATATTCACTCATAATCTATATTCACACATAAAATATATTCACTCATAATCTATATTCACACATAAAATATATTCACTTATAATCTATATTCACTTATAGTCTATATTCATTTATAATCTATATTCATTTATAATCTATATTCATTTATAATCGATATTTGCTCATAATCGATGTTCTGTCATAATTTTCTCCCATTTGGATTTGCGAAACCCGTCCGGGCCGTTTGGGGCCTTGTCGCGGCGGGTCACCTTCTTCATGCAAGATTTCTCATTAAGTGCCATCATCACGTGACAACACGCTGTGACAGACGTTGCATCTCTTTAAGGGCAATAAACGAAGGGGAATTGGTCTCGGTGGATTTGGTGCGGGATCACATGGCAGGCCGTACTGAGAGGCGGGCAGCCGCCGTCTGTCTCTCCACATCTACTAGATGACAGACACGATCCTGGGCCTGTTAGGAGAAAAGGTGTAGAACTTTTAAAAAGACCCCGTACTTAAATCATTGATGGGTTTGTGTGTTGCATTGCAGTTCAGAACGCACTAGGATATGCTGAATAAAGAAAAGGTGAAAGGTTAAATCTTGTGTATTAGGGGTTGCTTGTTCAAAATATTTGGGATTGAAGCGTCGCCGTGCCGCCATGTTGTAAAGGTTACAGGCTCAACATAAAGGAAGCAGTGACGTCACGGGAGCACATCTTCACACGTGGTCCAGAGTGCTGGTCAGAGTGTGTCGAGAGCTAAGGCTAATGCTAAGGCTAATGCTAAGTTAAGGCTAGCCATCGAAGACCCTGTTTTAGCCCTCATCCGTCCTCTGGCTGGTGGACACGCCTTGCAGATGTCTTTATAGTGTAACGTGCATGGATAAGAAGACACGCTGGCCGCGGGCTCGCGGGTCTGACCCTTTAGTCGAGCGGGTAGCGAGGCCTCCTGCGGTGCGGGCGGTACGGGTTCGCGTCCCGGCCGCGGCAGTTCCTGTGGTTGCGTTGTCCCCCGAATTCGCTACACTGGTGTCAGAAGTGGGATGGAGCGACCGTAAGGCCATCGGAAGCGCATGCGCCCTGAGGCGTGAAGGAGCTGATATGCTTAAGCGCGGGGACGCGCTTCCCGAAGGAGGTGGGGGGGTAGTGTAACGTGCATGGATAAGTAGACACGCTGGTCCTTGACTAACGGGTCTGACCCTTTAGTCTAGCGGTTAGCGATGCGTCCCGCTCCGCAAGCGACCACGTTAAGCAGTCGGACTAAAGGGTCCGACCCGTTAGTCCAGGACCAGCGTGTCTACGTATCCATGCACGTTACACTAAGAAGTCAGTGGGGATTAGAGAGACATGTGTTTGTTTTTGACCCAACTTGTTAATTTCCCCTGATTATGGGTTTTAATGAGCTGGCAGGGCCTGGAGGTCAGCCCGCGTCCTCCGCTCATCCACCGCTCCAGTCAAAGGACAGTAAACGAACCGTCAGGACGAGGACATGCGACGTCTTGCTCTTAATACAGAGCTGGTATCATCCCATTAACAAATTAGAGAGAAAACAGGAAGTGACGTCACATTCACCCCAGAACTCCACTGGTATGAGTCTGGGACTTGCGGTCGTGTGGTTTGCGCAGAAGCCACGCGCGCCTCCCGGAAGTGATGACGTGGCACAGACGGACTCAACCCTCCGAGCTGGCGCTCACGTCCTGCAGGACGTAGACACGTCTTTGCGGTGTGATGGTGATTTCCCGTAATTAAGAATGCAATCAGAGCACGTGCTGAAGCGGGCTCTTAATGAACACGGCAGCCTACAGAGGGCTCCCGTCATCCCTGCTGACCCGTCTCCAGCAGAAGGTCACCTCATTACAAAAGAACTTCTTATTAAAACACTTTGGGCCCCCGCCGGTAGTAAGGGCGGGGGCGGGGGGGGCCGCCGGTAGTAAGGGTGGGGGCGGGGGGGGCCGGTAGTAAGGGTGGGGGGGCGGGGGGGGCTGCGTCCAGAGGTGTGCAGACGCTGCCGGTGCAGCTTAGAGAAGACCGCCCTGAGCACACGGAACTGAAACGAGTCTTTCAAATTCGCCACGAATGTGTCTGTTGAGTCCATTTCCAACTCCGAGAGAAACCAGTATGTGGCGCAGTGAAGGCCGCTGTCATGTGAAATCACGCGGCTCGGCGCCAGGCGGCGCCTCTCGAGGTCAGAGGCCGCAGTTGTTTCATCATCTTTTTCCCTGTTGTTTTTTTCCATGTTGTAAATTAATGCCAAACTGTTCTCCGAAGCTGGAGATGTTGGAGATGGCCTCATTATAGTGTGGGTGTAGTTCCTGGTGGGTTTGGCGGAGTAACTCCGGCGGGCGCAGGAGGGCATGTGCAATCTCTTTTGTCTGGATAGAAAAGAATAAATACCCCCCTAAATCCAGAGTGCTGGCAGGGCCGCGCTAAAGCCCCGCTCAGTATTCAGGCCTGCGTCTCCCTGTGCTCTCTGCCTCCACCAGCCTGCAACTTTCCTGCTCCTGCCTCCCCGGCAGCGAGGGAGGGAGGGAGGGAGGGAGGGGGGAGGGAACATCGTCGTGTCGTGTGTGTGTGGGGGGGGGGGTTAGAAATTGAATTGGGGTGTGCGTTTGATGTGTTGATTGGGACAGCAGCTGCACTCGGAGCCCTTCCCCACGGGGAGCTCGGGTCGGGCGGCTAAATGAAGACCTCGGATGCTTTCTTGTTAGCTGGGATGTGGATCCGCGTGCAGATATGCTACAATTAGTCAATGGCGCCGGCTTTACTTCTGCACTGATCACAAGCCCCAAATCAGCTCTTCTCTCGGGGGCGAGCCTGCTGGCAGATTCTGCCCCGGGCTGTCCGAGCCCCACTGGCCTCTTTGGGCCTTCTCCCTCTCTCTCTCCCTCTCCCCCTCTCTCCCTCTCCCCCTCTCTCTCTCTCTCTCTCTCTCCCTCTCCCCCCCCCCCTCTCTCTCTCTCTCCCTCTCCCTCTCCTCCCCCCCCCCCCTCTCTCTCTCTCTCTCTCCCTCTCTCTCTCTCTCTCTCTCTCTCTCTCTCCCTCTCTCCCCCCCCCTCTCCCCCTCTCTCTCTCTCTCTCTTTTTTTTCTTTAACCACAACAGAGCAGAGAGCAGAATTCCCGAGCCGAGCCGAGGCTGAAAAAACCTCTCGTCAAATGATCCCTCCGGCATTTGGGATACAGCTGTGGACATCTGATGAGGGTCCAGCAGCCCGACCGGCTGAGAAGCCCCCCCCCTCAGATCCTTTCTCATCTGATGAGGGTCCAGCAGCCCGACCGGCTGAGAAGCCTCCCCCCTCAGATCCTTTCTCGTCTGGCACATGGCATGAAACAAGACGGCAAAAAGACATGTCCACGCTGTTTCAGTTTGCCCGCCGGGTCAGTTGAGGCCTACCGACGGCGGCCCTCATCCGGCTGCAGGTCTGTAGCTACTGCACGGCGCTCACAGGGCAACCGCTTCTCCTTTCTCCTCCCTCCATGTTTCAGAAACAAGAACAAAACAAACCTGCTTGGCTTCCGACACCTTCCACCGACATGTTCACCACCTCCTCCTCCTCCTCCTCTTCCACCTCCTTCCTCCTCCTCTTCCGCCTCCTCTGCCTTCCTCCTCCTCCTCCTCCTCCCCCTCCTCCTCCTTCCTCCTCTTCCTCCTCCTCCTCCTCCTTCCTCCGCCGCGCCTGCTGCTGCTGCTAATGCCACTGGAGCAATGCAACATGGGTAAGTTTGTGCCACTGCATGATGAAGCGTCCTATTTAAATTAAAATGAGGGGCGCTCCTCTGGGACACATCGAGGGGAATGGAACAACAAAACATCGTCGTGTCGTG
>JAJHIY020000670.1:137500-142257 GCA_022114975.2 Lampris megalopsis | reverse complement strand
TACCAACACGGGGATCGCCGGTTCGAATCCCCGTGTTACCTCCGGCTTGGTCGAGCGACCCTACAGACACAATTGGCGTGTCTACGGGAGGGAGGCCGGATGAGGGTGTGTGTACTGGCTGCTGCAATAGCGCCTCCTCTGGTCGGTCCGGCCGCTTGTTCGTTGGGTAGGGGGAACTGGGGGGATCACTGGCGTGATCCTCCCACGCGCTGCGTCCCCCTGGCGAAACTCCTCACTACCAGGTGAAGACTCCACATGTATGGGAGGAGGCATGTGGTAGTCTGCAGCCCTCCCCGGATCGGTAGAGGGGGTGGGGCAGAGACCGGGACGGCTCGGAGGAGTGGGGACTAAAAGGGAGGGTGAAAAAAATAACGTAACTAAGGTAATCCTTCGCGAATACCCTCATCGCACACGCACACGCACAAACACACAGACACACGCACACACTCACTGACCAGTGAAGTACATCATCCCCTTTTCGAAAGGCACCAAATTCACTTTACGCCTTGATCTCAATTAAAAACAATTACATTTTTTTTTTTTTACTTTGGGTTCATTCTAGGTGACAACAGGCCTCTACAAGCCCTCCAACCCATGCGACCACATAGGTCGTATACCCTCTAATACGACCCACAGGAGCGTTTCCTAAATTAGCGCCCCTACCGGCGGCGGGAGATAAGCCACAGATACGTTTCGCCTCTGTGCATTGTGGGTTTTTATCTGCTTGTTGACATCCTTTTTACAGCAGGCTAATAAAGCTTAGTAGTCATTAAATAGTGATGAGAACGATATAATATTTAGTCAGCGCGTTTTTGATTGCTATTGGCAGCACGACCGCTAGAGGTCGCTCAACTTTAAAACTTAACTTTATGTCGCAATACGCTGCTTCTACAAACGACCTATGGGGTCGTTTTTTTTTTTTTTTTTTTTGGGTGGAGGACAGTCTCCAACAGGTCATTGACTCCCAGGCTCGTGCTTTGTTTTTTTTGCATCACCTCAGAGGCGCGTGAGCACACCAGAAAACGCCGCCGCTCCGCTGAAAATGTGACCGCAAACTCCTTCAGAGTGAGAGGCGTGAAAATGCCCAAATTGATTCGTTCGTATAGGATCAATAGAAACCCAGGAGCGATGGTTTGACCCGCGCACGTACAGGAAAATAACGAGTCTTAAGGAGAGCTGTCGAGCGGTCCGCGCGAGGCGGACGCCACTTGAGGCCGGCGTCCAGCTAATCGTTACTTGAAGCCAGACGTCATTTCCAATGAGCGTCTGGAGAAACCCGTCAACTTTTAAATGTCTGTGCAACTTCCAGCTGAAGTCTACTCTGTGTTGGACACGTGATTACAGTAGAGCCCGAATCCCTGCAAGGCATTCCTCACCGGAAGTAGAAACACCTCATGATTAACAATTAAAGCAAACATTTTTTATCATTTATGCATGCAGAGCTCATGTATTTATTCACTCATGATTTTCCATTATTATTATCATTTTTTTGGGGGGGTGGGGGGTTCTCCCTCTTTTTCTCCCCAATAGCACTTGGCCAGTTAATTACCCCGCTCCTTTGAGCCCGGTCGCTGCTCCACCCCCTCTGCCTATCCAGGGAGAGCTACAGACTACCACATGCCTGCTCCGACACGTGGAGTCACCAACCGCTTCTTTTCACTTGACAGTGAGGAGTTTCACCAGGGGGACGTAGTGCGTGGGAGGATCACGCTACCCCCCCCCCCCGAAAAGGCACAAGTGCAGTGACCAGGGCACACACCCACGTCCGGCTTCCCATCCGCAGACACGGCCAGTTGTGTCTATAGGAACGCCCGACCAAGCCGGAAGTAACACGGGGATTCGAACCGGCGATCCCCGTGCTTGTAGGCAACGGAATAGACTGCTACGCTACCCAGGCGCTCGTTTTACGTTATCGTTAACGTCATTTTCATGACCAAAAGATAATATTTGTAAGAGTTTCCACTGAAAATGTGTTTTAAGACAGTATTTGACGTTAAAGTGAGTAAACTGTGTACTCTGTGTAATACTCTGATACTGTAAAAACTGTACACGAGCCACACTACTTTCAGCAACGTCTGCAAGCCGTGAGTTGTACTTATCCATTTAAAGCCACTAATTGGTGAAACTGCTCCTGCACAACAGACAATTTAAAACCCCACTGCAAGTTTCTATTAATTTTTTTTATCGATTAGCAAAAGCATTGATTATATGCACTTGGCGTGTTTACTTTGTGTCCTATATTTTGTACATACAAGCGTACTTTTTATGTGTGCTACGCACCGTGTCAAAGAAGAATCGCCATTAACTATGAGTGTAGAATGAAATGAATAAAAATATTGATAAACAAATAAAATAATTAAATAATAACTAAATAAATAAAATGAAGAACATAAATAATAATAATAATAATAATAATAATAATAATATAATAATGCGGATCATCATCATCATCATCATAATAATGCGGATAAAAATGTTTGAATCTTTGCTGCTTTAGTCCGATTTTACATGACTTGTCCAACACCTTTAGCATGCTGTAATTTTCGCTCCCATTTCCCGTGCCTAGATGTTGGATTTTTGAAAATTTGCTGACTTTCCCAGGTTTTACATGACCAGGGGGACCCTGTTCAGGTGACTTCCTGTGTTGTGTATTGGCTTTAAAAAATAAACACAGCACAGATTTGTGCATATATGCACTGGAGGAAGTTGTTATCAAATACAGAAGACGCAACACTGCAGTCTTTATGTGTTTCCTGGATGCATCAAAAGCTCTTGACCGAGCTAATCATGGTAATCTGTTTGTTAAACTACAAGAAAGAGGGGTCCCCTCTTATTTGATAAGGATCTTGCATTTTTTGGTATTCATATCAAACCATGCAAGTCAGATGGGGTAAGAGTATATCTGCACCCTTCCCAGTGACCAATGGGTGGAATACAGTCGCCTGTTCTCTTCAGTGTGTATATGGATGGTCTTTAAGACTGGCAGTATGGCGGGGGATAGTCATATTAACCATCTGATGAACGCTGATGACTTAGCCATGCTGCCCTCTTATAGTGCTGGCCTACAGCAGCTGCTCAGAGTCTGCTCAAGGTATGGTGTGCAGCATGACATTAAATTAAACTCTAAAAAGAGTGTTGTCACGATTGCTAAAACCAAGGAGGATCAGAGGCAACATTTGCCCTCATTCCTCTTGGCAGACCAAGCACTAAATGTGGTGGACAAAGTGAGATATCTGGGTCACCTCATCAGGAATGATCTATGTGACGACGATGATGTGCAGCGCCAGTGCTGCAAACTGTACACACAAGCCAGTACGCTGACACGCAAATGTCTCATGTGAACAGATGAGGTTAAAACCGCTCTTTTTAGTGCCTACTGTACTCCACTCTATACTGCCCACTTGTGGTGCGATTATAGCAAAGCAACAATGAAAAAGCTGCAGGTAGCATATAAATGGTGCATTCGGAATCTTGCTCAAGCTTCCAGAATGGACAAGTGCAAGTCATGTGTTTGTGACTAGTAATGTTCCCACTTTCCATGCTGTGTTGAGGCCTTTTATGTACAAATGTATGTGTCAATTAATTGGTTGTAAGAGTGTAATTATAATGCTGTTAGCACAAAGTGACACCAGGTACTCCTATTGTTTCTGGAAACATTGGAACAAATGGCTGTATAGCTTTTAATCACTGTGGCCTTGTGAGCTGCTGTTTTTAGCTGTATTTTTCATGTTGTCCTTTGTTGCATTTCTTCGTTGTTGTTTTCTAATATGGACCTGCCTTTGTGTCTGACTAAAGTAAGATTTGTTCAGGTTACAGAAGGCCTTGGCCGACAGAATAGATGCTATGCAAGTAATGTTCTTTGCTTTTCATTGCGTATAATGAGTACACTGTATCAAATGAAATGGGTTTTGCAGGGCTGCCCCCTGACAGGGGAGTATTTATTGAAGCTCAAACTTCCTTAGACACTGAAGGACGGCACCAAGTAGCGCACTTCGCCTGTGAGCATCCGCTAATGGAAATAATAACCCCTCGGTGCAGCGCAGTGCCGGCTGGGGAAAAATATTGATGTCGTGTCACAGACTTCATTCTCTTCTTTGTGTCTGAAGATTTAATTTGCCGCTGTTTTCCACAGAACCATATTAATCTGTCACCCAGTCAGGGGCTGACAATTTTAGAAGGTATAATGACAACCATTCTTTCCCCACCCTTCTGCCATTTCGAGGGGCTTTGGGCTGGGAAAAATTGAACAAGACTCAAGAGCGGCTTAATTACACGTTCTCTCAGAAGTCATCTGTAGTGCAAGTAACGTTTAAACGAAAAATGGTGTTATTGATCACAAAAGGGGACACGTGCTGAGAAGCTTACCAAGCGTGGTAACGGACATGTACCAGACTGGCCAGATGCAGTGCAACCTGGAGACTCCCGATGTTCACTGTTTGGAAAATGAAACTGACGCTGAGCCTTGAGCAAAGCTAAATGGATAGAATGTTTTTAAAAATATTTTATGAACTTAAGCTCTCGTGTAAGCAAAGGGACAGAAACAATATGCTGGCAGTTACACAATGTGTTGATTGTGAAATTATTGCGTAAAAAATAATCATACTAGGGCATCCGAGATGCGTAGCCGTCTATTCCGTTGCCTACCAACACGGGGATCACCGGTTCGAATCCCCGTGTTACCTCCGGCTTGGTCGGGCGTCCCTACAGACACAATTGGCCGTGTCTGCGGGTGGGAAGCCGGACGTGGGTATGTGTCC
>JAJHIY020000670.1:0-132500 GCA_022114975.2 Lampris megalopsis | reverse complement strand
GGATGTGGGCATGTGTCCTAGTCTCTGCACTAGCGCCTCCTCTGGTCGGTCGGGACGCCCGTAGAGGGGTGGGGCTAGGGGGAATAGCGTGATCCTCCCACGCGCTACGTCCCCCTGGTGAAACTCCTCACTGTCAGGTGAAAAGAAGCGGCTGGCGACTCCACATGTGTCGGAGGAGACATGCGGTAGTCTGCAGCCCTCCCCGGATCAGCAGCAACCGGGACAGCTCGGAAGAGTGGGCTAATTGACTGGATATAATTGGGGAGAAGGTGGGGGGGGTGCGATCAGTTACATCATGGAATCTACAACTTTCTATTCACGTTTCCTGGGTAATTTCACCAAACGTCATGATAAACACAACTTTGAAAGCTTCGTGTGTTGGGCTGCATCCCGTATTTCAGAGTCAGCACTTTCTTTGCATCACGTCTGTTGCGTAGCACGGATGTGACGAGTCGAGGGACGGGAGCGAAGTCCCAACAGAAGCGGGGGATAAGGGTGCGGATGAAAGCGGACAAACCCTCGCCGATGCCCTTCTCATCTCTAGCGGCGGGGTGCATGCTTTGCCCCCAGGACACAGCTCCCCCTCTGTCACCCAGCGGCTAAGTGGGCATCACCGGGGTTGAAAGGAGAACTTGAGATTATGTCGGTGAACATCACAGAGACTGACAATACGTGTGTGTTGTCCTTGCGTTCTTCATCCGGGGGGGGGGGCTGTAGATGCTCGGACCCCCCGAGGGTGAAAAGACGAGCATCTTGTATATGTTCAAATGTGAGCCCTGGCTTTGGTTTTGCATGTTTTGTGCAGAGTGTTAAATCCCTGCATGTAGTGGTCTTGTGTTTTTTTTTTCCAGCTTGCAGGTAAGCGCCCTCCCCCCGGTGCTGCTTGCTTTGTAAACCATGAGATCTCCAGAGCAACAAAGGGGGTGGCGATCCATCTTGTCGACTGTAAGAGGAGGGGTCCCGGAACGAATCGTTGCCTTTGGTGCAGCGAATACATTAGAGGCCCCATGCGGTGTTGCAGTGAGATGATAGAAGCACATCTTTAACATTAGAGAACGTCTGCTATAGCACGAACCCACTGAAATTACATTCCTGTTAGGGTAAAGCTCTGCCACAACCTTCATATATAACCGACTCTCAACTACAGACCAATACTACTACTACTAATGATAATAATAATCATCATCATCATCATCTTCATCATCACCATCATCATCATCGTTACGTTTATATATAGCGCTTTTCTAGACACCCTAAGCGCTCCACATTGAAGGCGGTAACTCACTTAACCACCACCAATGGTGCAGCACCGCCTGGGTGATGCACGGCACCCATTTTGCACCAGAACGCTCACCACACATCAGCTTGAGGCGCAGAGGCAGGGGTCCTTAAGCCAATTACACGGGGGGGGGATGATTAGTTGGGCAGATGGAGAAAGCCACCTTAGGAATTTTGCCAGGACACCGGGGGACCCCCCAATCTTTGTGATAAGTGCCATGGGATCTTTAATGACCACAGTGAGTCAGGGCCTCGGTTTACCGTCTCATCCGAAGGGTGGCATCTGCTAGAGCACAGCGTCCCCCTCCCTGCACTGGGATTTTTGTTGTATATTCGGACCAGAGGGAATAATGCCCCCTACTGGCCCACCATCACCACTCCCAGCAGCAACTTTTTCCCATAAGGTCTCCCATCCAAGTACTAGCGGGACCCAGACCTGCTTAGCTTCCATCATTTGGTAGGGCCAGGGTACATGTCGGTATGGCTGCCGGCTAATACCCGGATGCTTGACGTTGCCAACAATCACAACGTAACGACAGTCATCCAATAGAACAGAGGAGACTACCAACTCATTTACAAGTAAACCCGGACGCGTTTAGACACAAATCGAGAAAGAACAACTTTTAGCCATCACAGCGCCGGTGTTGAACTGCAGCTGACAGAAGCAGTTAGTTCATAGACGCGTGTCACGTGGCCGGCCATCCATAAGTACATCACGTGGTTCCTAATTGAGAAATAAGCCAATCAAATCAAATCAAATGTCTTTATTTTGAATATGCAAATAATGACAAAGCATTCATAAAAAAAGATAAAAATAAATGAATTACTGCTCAGTTAATAAACCTACATAATAAACTTAGTTTTTCACACAATGGTGTATGTCGTTTTCAATATCGATCTCGGAATCAGTCAATAAAAAATAAATACAAAAATAAAACAAATAAAAATAAAGTTTTGAATGAATCAAGTGTTTTGGAGGGAGTAGAAGAGAAAAAAAACCCTCATCCATTAATTTTTTTTCTTCTGGCAGATAACGTAGCATACAAAAAGTGAACGTTTCTCACCGGAAGAGGGGCGGGAATCCCCGCAAGGTCGGCGCCGGAAATAAGAGGGGGGGGGGAACCGAGAGGTGCCGGCTCCTGTTCCGGTAGGTGGGATTTGGGACATATCATCCCGGAAGCTGTCAGTCACATTTTTCCTCTTCTGGTCCGTCTTTAGTCCTCCATAGACTTGACTGTCACAGTGACAGGGCAATTTAAGGGGCAGATCATTTGCCCCATCTATTAAGTAGCTGCGCGAGACATCGTCGCGTGCAGCCAGGGTGCACAGGAGGAAATGCGTCTGATTATTTGTCCTTATTGCCAGTTTCTTAACAGACATGCTATTATATGCGATGCATTCCCAGCTCAGCTGGGTATTTATCTCGACAGAATACAGAGTTTAAAAACCGGCGGTCAGTTTGACCGCCCGTGGTCGTTTTAGGTAGGAGTGAAATCCCGGTCGTTCTAGTGTGTAAGACGACACACCGACTACTGACAACAGTAGTGTAAGCTTCAATTCAGAGGTGAGAATTACAAGCAGCCCAAAACAATAAGGAGGGCTGGGGCATCAACGGTCTATTCCGTTGCCTACCAACACGGGTATCGGCGGTTCGAATCCCCGTGTTACCTCCGGCTTGGTCGGGCGTCCCTACAGACACAATTTGTCGTGTCTGCGCGTGGGAGGCCGGATGTGGGTATGTGTCCTGGTCGCTGCACTAGCGCCTCCTCTGGTCTGTCGGGGCGCCTATTCGGGGGGGAGGGGAGTAGCGTGATCCTGTCACGCGCTACGTCCCCCTGGTGAAACTCCTCACTGTCAGGTGAAAAGAAGCGGCTGGCGACTCCACGTGTATCGGAGGAGGCACGTGGTAGTCTGCAGCCCTCGCCGGATCGGCAGAGGGGTAGCTGGAAAGAGTGGGGTAATTTGCTGAGTATAATTGGGGAGAAAAATCCCCCCCCTCAAAAAAAACACAGGGCCAGGCAGGAAGCTTAGGGCCCCTGGTGAGGGATCAGTTTCCGTCAGGCCACAACGTGATCACGTTGAAGCGAGACACCGAAACCAGAACCAGAAGAAGGGCCATGAAGAACCGAGCAGGGTCGGAAGGTGTGTTTTGTTTACGGGAACATCAGGGCGAGCAGAAAGAGGATATCCGGCGGGGAGGGCTTTCAGCCCCAGACGAAACAGTAGGAGAGACGCTGTGATTCTGACAAGAGGAGCAAGGTCATTCCGACCATACAGAGGGAGCCGAGGCGAAATGCACATCCCCATTTACCCCCCGCGTCTAAAACCACATGCATACTTAGCGCTTTCCTTTTATGCTGCAGTCATCACCAAACCGATGACGAGGCTCGAGTCTGCAGAACCACATCACCGCGTACTGAGTGCTGATATCTGGGTGGACTTGTCATGGACGCAGGCAGGCAGGCAGGATGATCAGCATCCTCTGGCCTGGGGAGTCTGGGAAAACTGACAACATGAAAACAGTTGTTTCTTGCAGATGCTTCATGCACAGCGTTTCTGCGGAGCCCCACCGATGTAAACGGTGCTGGAATTCACCCAAACAAGTGTAATGGGAAGACAGCCCCGGGGACAAAGCAGGGACTACTACTTCATCCAGCTTTGTCTCCGTCACACTGGCCTGAAGACAGTAGCTGTGTGCAAGCGTGTGTACATAGGAGTATGCATGCATGCATATATATATGCATGCATGCATGCATACACACACACACACACACACACACACACACACACACACACACACATATATATATATATATATATATACATACATACGCACACATATATACACGCACGCACGCACGCACGCACGCACGCACGCACACACATACCTACATACATACATACATACATACATACATACATACATACATACATACATACATACCTACATACATACATACATGCATACATACACACACATACACACATACATACACGCATACATACATACATACATACATACATACATACATACATACATACATACATACATACATACATACATACATACACAATATATACATACATGCATACATGCATACATGCATACATACATACATACATACATACATACATACATACATACATACATACATACATACATACATACATTCATACGTACATACACACATTATATATACTATATAATGTGTGTGTGTGTGTGTTTGTGTGTGTGTGTCTGCAGGAAGGCAATACAAGCATGGCTGAGTAAGTGCGACGCCTGAGCGTGTCTTACATACATGCGTCCGTACGTGTGACAGGGCAGCGTAATTACACACATTCATTCAGCCGACTTGCAACCGGACCGGGATTGTTGGAGGCAAAGACAGGCTTAAGGATTCCAATATGTTAATTTCCATGCTACTTAATTCCCTTCCCGCCAAATAGGCTGAGGGAGGTAATGGAAAGCATAGCCGCCCATACTAATGCACACTGGCCCGCATGTTAAATGGCCATTTACATTATGGAAACGGCGTCGGAGGTGTTCGGGGTGGCGGCACCTATTTCTCCTGGGCACCCTCACTCACCTGAGCCTATATGTGGTCTTCTCCAGTCATTAATCTCAAATTAGAGAGCGAGGCTATGCCCGCTACTCCCCCTGCAGCAGTAGGCCTTTCTAACAAGCCCCCATACGCCCACAGATCCTGACACTGCCGCCCACCTAACCGCCCCCCCCCCGCTGCGCTCTCTCTATATGGACACCCTGCAAATACCTCTGATTCTGTAAACAACTTCTTAAAATTCTTGTTTGTGCAAGTACAGCTCCTGCAGCCTCAGTGTCGGGCATCAGGGGTCGCCACGGCCTCTCTGAGCCGGCGTTGGTGTCACCCCCCTGCACCTTACTTTCACTTTTATCCTCTTGCAGCAACGCACCGAGACTCGTTCCTCGCAGGTTCTCGCGCTCGGCAGTAAATCTGACTCGGACTCGGGACTGTCATGTTATATTTGATCATAGCAGCACATTTACCGCAGCGTTATGTGTCGAATTAAATCCATCGAGTTGTGTAGTCATGGTTGTTGAGCTCTGTTTACGCAAGGGTCACATCCCCCAAAAGAAATCCTTTAATGAGCGTCGAACCCCTGAGTAATTTACAGATGACACACACGTGCCTGCTGCTGTGGTGTTTCAGTTCTAGAGCCAGACAGGAAGTTGTTTGCCCCGCCAGGCCCGGTGTTACTGGTGGGGGGGGGGGTAAAAGAGAGGGGGAGCGGCGCAGGAGGCGTCAGCGGAAGATGCATCTGAGGATGTAAACAAAGCTCGCGCTGGCAGCAGAGCCGGGGCCGGCGCAGTTCGGTCCGGACCGCAGGACGCACGGATCGCGGCCCCTTCTGTCTCCCAGCCGGCAACCCACCAGACAGTTGCGGTCGTGGGGTTGAGGACATGAAGTTTGCCTGTGAACTTGTCGTGGGGTCGACATCAAGCTGCTCTGACCCGGCACGCTATTGGTTTAGTTATTTATTTATTTATTTTTTACTCCGGCTTGTAGGAAGTAAAGAATTTTGCTTGATTTTGTTAACTCGACACCCCTCACGGGAGGGCCTCCAGGAGAGGTGCGCCTCCCATCCCAGGTATGGAGATCAACTGACCCAAGTGAGTTCTGGTGTTGTTGAGCTACATATTTTGATATAATATCATATCTTCATTGACTAGTACAACAAAATAATAATCAGAAGAGGACCTGTGGGAACGATCCTGACTGGCAGCCACTTTCACATTGTGGGGAGTTTAGCCCAGTGGGCTAAAGCTAGCCCAGGGCTAGTTAAGCCCACTGGGCCAATGTATCAGAACTACGTGACCTCCATGCAGTTTAAGCTGCAGGTGTTAAATCCGCGTGTCGGTAGGCAACAAAATAGACCGTCCCGCTACCCGGACACCCTGAAAAAAAATTTGCATATTAGAATTCAGTGACTTCATGAGGTATTACTGGCCTCACGTCTCGCAAGAAGCCATGTGGGCAGCCATCATATATATATATATATATATATATATATATATATATATATATATATATATATATATATATATATGATGTTCTAGTGTACCACAGTCATATGGGACACTGACAACCCCCCCCCCAAAAAAAAAACGTAAGGTAGTGAGGAGCTTGAGTGATTGACAGGGTAGTCATCCAATCATGGCAGTGCCATTCCCAGCGTGCGCTCGGGTAACATTACACGGACACTTATATCATCGTTTATCTTTCAAGTCATCATGTGTCAAGTCAAATCCCGAGTCTTTCACTCCCAAGTCCAAGTCGAGTCTCAAGTCTTTCATTTTTTGTCAAGTCATCAAAACAGTGACTCGAGTCCAAGTCGTAATGACTCGAGTCCGCGTCTCTGCCCAGCGACCTGCACACTACTTGTTGCAGAGGGTGTAGGTTGCATCATCAGCAATAACAAATGACAATAGCGACTTCATTTTTATGGGAATTCCCGCCTCAACATAAACATTCCATGGAAGTCTTCCTGGGTGTTTGTCTGACACGTGGTATGTAGGTAGAGCAGCAAGCACGTGAAACAAACCCAGCAGTTGAGTTGCCCCCCCCCCCAAATACACCGGAAGCTGAGAAAACAGAATGATGCTTCCAACACTGGTATTCCACACTGAAACCTTCCTGCCCTGGTTACATTATTCGGACTGAATCTTTAACGATGTATTGCAATATTTAATTTGGTGATTGACTCACAACCAGTCCCCTCCATATGAATACGAGTTTACACTGTCTGCATTTAGAGTTGTGACCCCCAGGGAATGCCCCCAGGCCTGACCAACGGGCATCCGAAGTGAGAGCAAACATTTCTTCTTCTAGGCGTCCTTAACGCACCACCCCCCCCCCACATCCACTAACGGGTGTGAGGTTCTCAGGACTTCCACGCTGTTGTTCCCGAGCTCTTTAAAACCCCTCAGCAGGGGTACCCATCTGCGATCCTTACAAGGGGGGGGGCAGCTTGGAGAAGCTCAAAGTATCCACACAAATACCCACAATGCACACGGCTCGGTGCTACAACTGTACACGAGGATCCGACAGGACTTTCTCAGCAGCAAAACTCGTGTCGGAGGAGGGCGTTGTTCTTCTCCCCTGGTACACGAACCGGTACCGGAAATCCGGAAATCCGCAAAGATTTCCAGCTCGCCAGAAAAGAAGAAAAAAAAAGGGAAATGATAGCCAATGCAAGTGAGCCACAAAGTGATTCTCATCGAGATAGAAAGTAATTAGCTGACCCAACCTCCAAGTGCTTGGGGACATCTGGGTCGGCGCAGAAGCTTCCCGGGGACGCTCGTGGCCAGGGCCCTTTTAAACAAGGGTCGTTAAATCATTAAGAGTAGTCGCCGTTTCAGTACCTCACGTGGTGTGAGTTTCATTTGATGGGCGGCTTGTTTTTCTTCAGGGAGGAGAGTAAGAGAGTCTCGTCTCTTGTTTAGCCAGCAGGGAAGCAGAGAGGGTCGGCTACGAAAAGGGGTCAAACTAAAGGACTTGCTGAGGACCAGGATCTGAACACCCGGCTGCCACCGAGGATCAGAGCTGGGCGATATATCGATATGGCGTCAATATCGCGATACGAGACTAGATATCGTGTGGGATGTTGGTGATCGTCATACGATTTAAAGTCCCATGTGTGATCCTTAATGCTTAATTGTTATTCATCTTAAAATTGGCCTGTTTGAGATGCAACAACTCTTTCAGCTGAGCTTGAGGTACACCACCATCACTTATTTATTTTATTTATTTATTTATTTTGGCTCCCCGCCCCCTCTTTTTCTCCCCAATTGTACTTGGCCAATAACTCCACTCTTCCGGGCCGTCCCGGTCGCTGCCCCACCCACGCCCTCTGCCGATCCGGGGAGGGCTGCAGACTACCACATGCCTCCTCCGATTCCCCGGATCGGCGAGGGGGGGCAGCATCGGAGGAGGCATGTGGTAGTCTGCAGCCCTCCATGGATCGGCAGAGGGGATGGGGCAGCGACCGGGATGGATGGCTTGGAAGAGTGGAGTTATTGGCCAAGTACAATTGGGGAGGAAAAAGGGGGATATGTATATATAAAGAGAGAGAGAGAGAGAGAGAGAGAGAGAGAGAGAGAGAGAGAGAGAGAGACTATGGTAGAAAGCTTGACTATGCTGAAGTCTTTCAAAGTTTAGAAGATAAAGTTTGTGCCTCCAAACAAACCGGTTCGTACCACAACCCGACGTGGTTGTTGTTGCTTATCAACAACGTGACGCAAATGGTCATGTCCAAGAAAGGTCCCAATCCCGCCGAGTGGGAGCGTCGTCAGGCTCGGGTGTTTATGTGGCTAGTTAAGGGATCGTCCCATCGATCAGAAAACTCAGTTGGATAGAGCTCATTCTGATAACCCTTCTTCCAGTGCAGGTGTTTCAATGAGGGTCAGTCCCTCTGATGGAGCCATCAGTCAGATCGCTATTGGACTCTTTCACTGTGCGTGTGTCTGGTTTCTCCTCGTGTGTCCTCTGTAGTGAGAGAAGTTGGAGCAAGTTGTTCTTTTTCTCTGAAGGAAATACTCTAAGGCATTTACATCCTTCCATAAGACACTTCATGGGCTTTCCTCCCAGGTCTGAAGAAATCTCTCTGAACCCCCTGCAGCTCGGCAGTCTTACACCGCAGAGTGGAATAACAAGGCTCGGCGAATGCTTGGCTGACTTGGCAGGAGCGAGAGGAAGGGGGAGTCAAGGGAGCCCCTGCGGTACTGAGGAGAAAGAGATGAGCGACTACGTTTTCTGTTAAAAAAAAAAACAAACCCCAAAACAATTAGCAAATGACTGCTCGCACCCTGCAGTTGGAAGCTGAAACGAGAAGGGGGGGTGGAAGGGGGATGAGAAAGGGTAACAACCGCACCCACTGCGCATGTGTAGGTGGGATGGTTGGGTGTTTGGGAGAATGGCGACGGGCAGGTTTTGAGTGTGCGGCTCGCGCTGGTTGGCTTATGGACGCGTATTTGGTGTACATGCGCGTGCACTTGGTGTACATGCGCATGCATTCGGTGCGCATGCATTTCCTCGTGCTGCTGAACTTGCCTGCAGAGCATGCGGGCCTGTGACATGTCCTGATAAATCAACATACATTTAGAAACCCTAACCCTTACAATAAACGTATGCGCATCAGGAAAAGGCAAACAATTGCGTAAAACCAAAATGGAGCCGTGACACTGCCCCTCCTCCTTATCGGTTTCGTGCAGCATTACTCAACAAGAAGCTCTTCCATCTTTATCTAATTGTACAGCCGCTGGAGGCGGCGGGGGAGGGGGGGGGACGCATACGCGAGAAGCTTAAAACGCGACGTCCGGAAAGAGAAGGACCGGGTAAGACAAGGTCGACCCCGCTCCGCTGTCCGCCGGCACGCAACGTTTGTCAGCCCCCACTGTTTCCAGACGGAAGACACACGCGGTTTGGAGCGCGACGTCGTGCAAGCACGAGCGCAGCCGCGCGGGCAGCGCCGGTCGTGACACGTCTTGTGAGACTTCCCCTTAAGACCCGTCAGCCGCTGTGACGGTCCCAAGCCCTCGACTTGTCACGATCAGGTCTTCACTGTCTGCACGAGCATAGGCGATCCTGCGCGACTCAGCCTGAGTCTGTGTCCAGGACGGTCCATGTGTGTGTGTGTGTAGGGGGGGTGGGGGTGGGGGGAGGATGATGGCAATTAAAACTGAACAGGAAAAGGGCAAAAACAATGGCTGTGTCAAGTTGTGTTTACGCACCGCCATTACACCTGGGTCTGTGATGCCAGGGCCAAAGCTTCAGCCCGTTTCACTCGTCCGTTTATTTTGTATTTTCCTCCTGATTGTACTTGGCCAATTACACCACTCCCCCAATTACGCCACTCTCAGTGGTCCCGGTCGCTCCTCTACCAGCCTCTCTGCTGATCCGAGGAGGGCTGTAGACTACCACGTGCCTCCTCCGATACACGTGGAGTCGCCAGCCCGCTTCTTTTCACCTGACAGTGAGGAGTTTCACCAGGGGGACGTAGCGCGTGAGAGGATCACGCTATCCCCCCCCAGTCACCCCCCTCCGGACAGGCGCCCCGACCGACCAGAGGAGGCGCTAGTGCAGCGACTACACATACCCACATCCGGCTTTACACCCGCACACACACGGCCAATTGTGTCTGTAGGATTCGAATCAGCGAGACCGCCACGCTACCCGGACGTCCTTGAGCTGTTAATCTAAGTTGGTATGTGAAAAGTATGGCGAGGACTATAAAACCTGGACGAAACTAACGCTCATGAAACAGGGACCAACATCCATTTGAGCCTATTCTCGTCCCACATCACTTCTACCCAACCTTAACTCTAAACGTAACCGCGTTCAAGTCTTAATCCTAAACTTGACCGTGGCCTAACCCTAACCCTCAACTTAACTACCTTCACATTAAACCTTAAACTCAACCACTGCTTAACCCGCATGTCCTTAACACTCATAAATCAGGGCTGACACTTATCAGTAGATTGTATGGAACAACTGACCCGTCTCATACAGACGCCAGGGGGCACCTTGCGCGTCAAATATATAACGAGGGTCTGTGTTGCATGTATTGCAAACAACTTCATGCCGGCGCTTGTCTGCGCCATCCACTTTATGCCCGTTGCTGCACCACAATGCACGTATTTTTATGTTGCGGCGTTTATGTCCAAGACTAATCTCCCTAGGGACAGAAAAAGTAATCTTGAAACATGAATGCGTCTCTTCTGGATATGCAGCTGCCCTCTTGCCCCCTCGTTGAATCGAATTTGAAGCGAGCCGTGGAATATGACAGCTGAGTATCTTATTTTACATATGATGCGGGTAGAGAAGTGATGCACGTGACCCTTATCACGAGGGTACAGACTTCCGTCCCTGTCCATTCAAACTTGAGCTTGTTGGAAACAGCGGCATGGCAGAGCTGGTATTGATTTCTTCATGATGGTGAATCTTATATAACACTCGAACAGGTTGCTATTACTTCCCCTTCTTCGGCCCTGGGAGTTCTGCTGGAACCTCATTTATGATGCAGTGTCCAGGCTCAGAGCCTAGAACTTCCTTTGGGCGAGCTATAACACATTTAAAATGGCTTTATGGGCAGTGCCTGCACACACACACACACACACACACACACACACACACACACACACACACACACACACACACACACACACACACACACACACACACAGCAACGATAACTAAAATATAAGTGTGAAACTAAATTAGACGGCTGTAAAACATAGCGCACAGATGTTGCCTGGTGTTTAAGTGACTTACAGCCTCTTCGTTATGTTAGGGTGTGTTTAGTGGCAGACCAAACTTTCTCATTGGACAGACCAGTTGTGAAAAGTGGCCATTTAAGTAACGCAAAATGGCCTAGTGCCTACGTTTTGACCCGGTCCAAGGGCCCAGCACGAACTGGGCGAGAGGGTTTCAGGCCTCAGCCACCAACATAAAACGGGCTATCTCCTTGTCTGTTGTTTTATTTATTTATTTTTACCCCCCCCCGCCTCCTTTTCTCCCAGTTTGTATCCGACTAATTACCCCACTCTTCCGAGTTGTCCCGATCACTGCTCCACCCCCTCTGCCGATCCGGGGAGGGCTGCAGACTACCACATGCCGCCTCCGAAATCTGTGGCGCCGCCAGCCGCTTCTTTTCACTTGCCAGTGAGGAGTTTCGCCAGGGGGACGTAGAGCGTGGGAGGGTCACGCTATTCCCCCTCCCCCCAACAGAGGCCCCGACTGACCACATGAGGCGCTAGTGTAGCAACTACAACACATACCCACATCCGGTTTCCCAACCGCAGACACGGCCAATTGTGACTGTAGGGACTCCCAACCAAGCCGGAGGCAACACGGGGATTCGAACCGGTATCCCGGTGTTGGTAGGCAACGGAATCGACGCTACCCGGACGCCCCACTTGCCTTGTTTTTAAGGAGTAGGATGATGTTCAAAGCCTACTCCCCTGTGAGTAAAACTCCAACATCCTGCATCAAATGAAAATAAGTATTTTTCGAGCTTGAAAGTTTGCCCCAAATGGTCACATCTCCTTCCTCTCAAGATTCAGGGTCGAGGAGCTAGTTAGAGAGATGTCTTTCTCTTTACTTCCTCCGTGGATGAGTACAGATAACTAGACTTAAATATAGGAAACCAGCAGTTTAAAGACATGAAAACCCACCTTGCACCCCAGCGTAGGCCTACTTACAGGAGGGGTGTTTAATTCCTGTTGATGTCTTTACACAACGTCTCTGCAATTACACACAGATGAGCCAAAACATTATGACCGGTCACAGCATTGATCTCCAAACAAGGACACAAGTCAAGGTCTGGGTAGATTAGATGGTAAGCAAACAATCAGGTCTTTTAGTCAAGGTGTTGGGTGCAGGAGCAATGGGCAGGAGTAACGACCTGAGTGACTTTGACAAGGACCAAATTGTTTTGGCCACATGACAGAGCATTTCTGAAGCGGCAAGGCCTGTGGGGTACTCCCGGTTAGCAGTGGTGAGTACCTACCGAGGGACACACTACAAACCGGTGACAAGGTGTTGGGTACCCAAGGCTCATCGATGGGGGAGGGCAGCGAAGGCTACCCTGTCTTGTCCGAACCTACAGAAGGACTACTGTGGCACAAGTCACAGAAAATTGTAATGATGGTTACGGGAGGAATGTGTCACAACACACAATGTATCGCACCCTGCTGTGTACGAGGCTGCATAGCCTCAGACCGGTCAGAGTGCCGATGATGACCCTGTCCACCATCGAAAGCACCTACAATGGGCACACGAGCGTCGGAACTGGACTTTGGAGCAGTGGAAGAAGGTGGCCTGGTCCGATGAGTCCCGTTTTCTTTTAGATCACGTGGATGGCTATGCACACTACCTTGGGGGGGGGGGGTGATGGCATTAGGATGCACTGTGGGAAGACGACAAGCCGGTGGAGGGAGTGTGATGCTCTCTGCAACCCTGGATCCGGCCATTCACGTGGATGTCAGTTTGACACGTACCGCCTACCTAAACATTGTTGTAGACCACGTACACCCCTTCACAGCATTGGTATTCCTCCCTGATGGTAGTGGTATCGTTCAGCAGGATAGTGCACCCTGCTACACTGCACACATTCTTCGGGAATAGTTTCAAGAACATGATGAGGTGTTCAAGGTGTTGCCCTGCCCTTCAAATTCTCCAGCTCTCGCTCCGATTGAGCGTCTGTGGGATGTGCTGGATCGACAAGTCCAATCCCCAGCGGCTCCACCTTGCAACTTCCAGGACTTGAAGGCTCTTCTGCTAATGTTTTGATGCCAGATACCACAGGACACCCCCAGAGGTCTTGTAGAGTTCATGCCTCGGCAGGTCAGCGTTGTTTTGGAGGGCCAACAGCACATTTGGCAGGGAGTCATAATGTTTTGGCTCAACAGCGTATTTATTCCAGGAGACACTGATGATTCACACGCTAATTCACCGGTTTCGTGTGTTTTTTTGTGGAAAGTACAGATGGAGAGAAGAGCAAGAAATGGAGGAAAGGAGTAGCAGGCAGAGTAAAAGTGGGGGGGGGGAGCATACAGATGGAGATGTGAGGAGTCAGGGAGAGAGAGAGACGAGCGAGAGATATTGTGAACTAGAAAGAGGGTGGGTGTGGTGGGGTGGGGGAGAGGGGGCTGCAAGCCAAGGAAGGAGACTTATGCTATTTTTAGTCTCCAGCTGCGTGAGTCATTCTGATCTGTGTGCAGGGGACCCAAATGCTAGACTTGCGGATCGAGGGGGGAAGCTGCAACACATGGTCTGTGACACACATCCTGCTTTGAAGATCATCTCTCCTATAGACGAGCGATGTGTTAAATATGTACACCAGTCAAGTAAGACCGCGTTGCTCGATTAAATGTAAATCTCCATGGAAAATTCTCCCTAATTGCGCGAGCCTTGATCTCATGCGGGAGAACCGCGTTGAGTGGGACACAGTTTCCGAGATGCGACTCCTTCTCTTCCCCTGTGTTTGTTTGGTAAATGCATTTAACTCGGAACAAATATTGGATGCAAGTAAGGGGCGCGGAGCAGAAATAGCCCCATCCGAGTTCACATCTTCTGTCTAATCCACTGACTCATTCTTTCTCAGATGTGAACACTGGTTTTGTTGGTAAGTGTGTCATCTGTGGCCACCACGTGGCAAATTAAAATCAATAGATTGCCTACAAAAATATGCCTTATTATTTTTTTTTTAAATGCCACATTTAAATAGATACTACCTCACAACTTCAAATGAGCACGTATCCGGATCAAAGCTGGAATAAATGAGCCGGGCTGAGCGGACTGGACCAGAAGCAGTCTACTGAGGTACACATCGCTCGAGCTGTAACGAACTATTCCCCAACACTTACGACGTGTTTGAAGGTGTCTTGATAGATGCTTGGCAAGAAAAGTTAAGTCTGCAAAGTTGGGGAGATGGGAATAGGGTGGTATTGTCAAGAGAGCCGAAAACTTCGAATGCAGCACAGGAGGGAGTGTTACAAGATGAAGGCTGAAGTCACAAAATTCCCTTTTCTTTGTCTTCCTGGCCTATGCTAGGTCTACAAAGTCTCTGTTCCAAATTGTTTTGGACGGATTTTTGAACGGATGTCACCAGAACTCCGGAGTTCTGCAGAGTTTAATGCTGAATAATAGAATCCTTAAGATTTATTTCTGCTTTAACGTGTTCTCAGCCAGTGTTATTGAATTATACACTGTGATGAACTGTACTTATATAATGAGGTTCGCTGGTAATTCGTCATGGGGCGGCACGGTGGCGCAATTAGCGCGGTCACGCCACAGTAAGAAGTCCTGGGTTCGAGCCACGGGGTTGTCCAACCGTGGGGGGTCGTCCCACGTCGTCCTCTGTGTGGAGTTTGCATGTTCTCCCCGTGTCTGCGTGGGTTTCCTCCGGGGGCTCCGGTTTCCTCCCACAGCCCAAAGACATGTAGGTCAGGTGAATCGGCCGTACTACATTGTCCCTAGGTGGGAATGTGTGGGCCCTGTGCTGGACTGGAGGCCTGTCCAGGGTGTCTCCCTGCTTGCCACCCAATGACTGCTGGGATAGGCTCCAGCATCCCGCGACCCTACTTCGGATAAGAATAATGGCTGGATGGATGAATGGCAAATCATCATGCATCAATAATTCTATTATTTATCAACATAATGTCACATAAGACAGATGTGTGAGCAGGTGGAGTAAATCCAGTGGGATTTTTTCTTTTTTTACTTGATGGATGAGCAAATACTGTCTCAAATGCTGTTTCAGCTGGTATCAGATGACCTTGGATAGACTTGCCGTCTGTTCTACCAATTTATTTGAAAAACAAGGTTTTATTATTGTGTCACTGCAATGCAGCCTCCCAGTAACCAAGTGAAACTTTGTATTAAAAAACTTTTTTCATTTTTGACACCAATTAATTGGGATTTTCACAAGACAATTAGTTGTATACTATTTAAATATGCAAACAAGACATTGCCTGAGATGCTTTATGCTCAACTGAAATGTGGCTATTATTTTATTCTTGGAATGATTGGATGATGCATTTGTGAAGGGATGTATCTTTCTTAGAGGCACACTTCCCCACCACAACCAGGATAACAAACGTACTGGAGAAGAGATGAGGATGAGGGTGTGCACTTCCTTGGCTATAGGATCACGACTCTCCCAGATTTTAGGCCAGGCATCCACCTGTTATATGTAGAGAGACTGGGGTTTCAGGATAACGTTCATGTTGTTTCCGGGACTTCCCATTGTTCCGACGGCCCACTTTTCCGACACCCCAATAGTTCGAAAAATGTCCCACTGGACTGAAAGCCCATTGGTTCGACAGCCCGTTATCCTGAAAATAAAAGCCCACTGCTCCAAAAGGCCTGTGTGACCAAATGGGTGAGAACACACCCTTCGTCCCATCATCCATCTCAATTGTTAGCAGGTGTTGGCTTTCCCTGCCACAGTGGTGCAGCCTGAACTCAGGTGCTGCTGATCAACTCCAAGGGAGGATTTAAGCAGTACCCTCGGAGTCGTTAGGAGGTCAGGGTGTAGATGTGTGCATGTACTGTTAATTTAAGTTCTGTCATTATGAGTTGAGTTTTGTTCAGTTAAGTCGAGTTAACTGTTGGTTTGATTTCTTTGCTTTGTACATGTTTTCGTTGTTTCACATGCAGCTACACCCTGTAAATAAATCACCCTGGTTGAATGGAAACAGTTATGAGTCTGCCTCCTACATCTTAGCCGCTCAGGCCAGGCTTCCCCACAGTTGGTGGCAGTGGTGGGATTTGTAGGGGGCAGTGAATAAAATGACAACCAGACAGAAGAAACTTCAAGCAACCGAGTTTCTACCTGAGGCGTTACAAGATGTCTGTGACCAGCCAGGGGCAGCAGTCAGTCACCCCCCCTAGGAGCAAGAAAGTTTGGCTGAGCTGTCGAGTCTTCTACGATGCCTGATGCAACAGCAGGCTGATCGCGATGCCAAGGCAGAGCAGGAGCACAAGCAACAGGTGGAGGAAAATCCAGCACCAGTTTGTCCAGCCCTACCACGAGGTCCAACAGGACTGCCAGGATCGCCAACAAGAGAGGGAAAGTTCATCTGCCCCGGAGCCTACAGCCGAGCCACCTATCCTTCCACCAGCCCAAGACGTGTCCGAGGCCGATTCATTACAGTCGGCTAATGGAGGACCGCATTCCAGTCTGGTGAGGTTTCCCGGCTGGAACTGCCCCAGAATGCAGCCCTACAATGAAGGTGAGGATATTGAACATTAATTGATCACCTTTGAAATAATTGCTCGTGCCGTGCCTGTCAATGGCCTCCGGATGAGTGGGCTCTTCACCTGGCTCCATTGTTAACTGGTAAAGCCCGTTCAGCATTTGTAGCTATGGACATTGATGACACCATGAACTGTGAGAAAGTAAAGTGTGCCGTGTTGCAGAAGTTTGAAATCAATGCAGAAACTTGTCGACTGAAGTTCCATTCCAGTGTGCCGGGAGATACCTAAATAGCTGCGGGTCCGCCTCAAAGACTTAAACGGCAAGTGGATGGTACCTGAAGCCAAAACAAAGGAGCAAATATGTCATGCCACCATCAAGGGGCAGTTCCTTAAATTACTGGATCCTGACCTTTGCACCTGGATTAAAGAGCGGAACCCAAAGACCTACAAAGAAGCAGCAGAGTTGGCTGAAACCATCCATCAAAAGAGTACCTGCCAAGCCCCGCCTACCTACGGCATCGGGTAAGCCTGTTTGGGGGGGGAGAGTTTAGAGTGAGGAACATGAGACAGAGTCTCTCCCCCTCAAATTCAGCTAAACTTGAACCTAGAAACAAAGCCCTCTCAGCTTGTCATTTATGTGGTCAGACAGGTCATTTTAAGGCAGTCTCCTAATGTACATGTTAGTAAAAACTACGTGTTTTGCTCCCCAGTTACCCGTCAGTGAGCTAGAGAGAGATGACGTCTCATAATGCCAACAGGGGGAGCTTACAAGACTTGTGGTAACTGATGGAAAAACGCTGTGTTATTCTCCTGGATTCGGATAGCAAGCACACCTTGATCAGACGGGATAGTCTTCCAAGGGATGTCATATTTTGTGGAGGGGCATTTGATGTTCTCTGTATTCACGGTGACATGTTGGATACCCCATAGCTGAGGTGGCAATCCAGGTTGAAGGTCGGTACTACCTGCTTTCAGTAGGGGTATTTAGAGACCTGACCTATCAGCTTGAGTTAGGCTGTGATCTCCCTATCCTGGCTGAGTTGATAAACAAGCAGTCTCGTAAGCTAGCTGCACCAGTGCAAGTTTGCTAGCTGTCACAAAGGTCCAGAAGTAAACGGGAACATGCTAGTTCAGTAGCGGCTAGGGAGGAGTTACCTTTTGCTAATGAGGATGAGCCTAGTGTTGAGCACACCAGACGGCCTAAGCTAATTAAATGCAAGAGGCAGAGGAGACAGGACGGAGCGAAAGTGGTTGAGCATGTTACCAACCCTTTAGATCCTGACCTTTTAGCCCTCTCTAGTGATGTTGCTAAGCTTCAGAGACCGAGCCCACACTTACACCTTTGTTTTCCAAAATGTGTGCCCGAGTCAAGTTGTATCGCCGTAGGGACGCCCGACCAAGCTGGATGTAACACATGGATTCGAACCTGCGATCCCCGTGTTGGTAGGCAACGAAATAGACCGCAACGCTACCCGGACACCCCTCGTAGACAGAAACTTGACTGTCACATGACGTGGACGCAGGCTCCACCAACATTGGCTATGAGTCGATATGTTGATTGCTTTTAAAACGTAGTGTAACGTGCATGGATACAGTAGACACGTTAGCCATCGGCTAACGGGTCGGACACTTTAGTCGACTGGTTAACGTTGTCGCCCGCAGTGCGGGAGATGCAGGTTTGCGTCCCGGCTGTGGTGACGCTCCCCGTGCCGCCTCCCAATTCACTACAGTATTTATTTTTGTTTCAGAAACGTCGAGGTTTTAACGTATCTGTGGTTTGCAGACATGTAAACTGCCAACATTTTATTCTGGCGACTTGGCTGTAAACAGTCCAGAAACGGGGAGAGAAACGAGTGGTAAGATGAACGGGGAGATGAGGCATGAGGGGAGTTTAGCTACAGTCGAGAGTAGCAAGAAGCCCTTAAGTTGATCGATGAACTACAAGGGAACATAATAAACATCATATATATATATATATATATATATATATATATATATATATATATATATATATATATATACTGGACTGGAACACTACGCTGATGCTAAAGGGGCACCTAGAGCGTCAGAGTTTGAAGCTGCCGTATTTGACAAGTTCGCAATGAATGAGAACGTATTGGGTCGGCAGGGGCATGCACCCCCCCCCCCCAGCCCCTTTCGCTTTTAAATCTCAAGTGCCTTGTTGGTTACCTTTTAAAAGGGATAAATCAAAGTATAGTAACAATATTAATCATTGAAATATGGAATTGGAGGTTATAATATGATTAGAAAAGAATGTACAGAAACTGTCAGGTTAACTTGGGTAAATAATTTAAACATTTTTATCTCCTTTATCCAGTCTTTTCCTCTTGAAAAATGAACTCGGGGCCTTGCTTATACTGACAACATACAGGGCTTTTCAATGGCTTCACTTCAAGACATTGCATCTTCTGAATACTTCGCCCTCTGGATGGGAGTCATGGCCACTCAGGTAGACGCGTTCCCTGGAGCACGAAGAGCTTACAGAGCCCACGCAAACAAGCGGCGACTTCTGCTCGTTTTCCCTCAGCAGCCTGAAAGAAGACATTTTATTTTTCCCCTCTCCCCAAATTTATCTGGCCAATTGCCCCACTGCCCCGTCCTGATCTCTGCTCCACCCCCCTCTGCCCATCCGGGGAGGGCTGCAGACTACCACATGCCTCCTCACCATACGCGTGGAGTCGCCAGCCGCTTCTTTTCACCTGACAGTGAGGAGTTTCACCAGGGGGCGGGGGGACGTAGCGCGTGGGAGGATCACGCATTACGCACCCCCCCTCCCCACGTCATGCCTGAAATGGGTTTCTCTCTCCCCTTGATAATTCCCCCTGTTATCTCAAGTACACGGCACCTTCTCTCCGAATTTTACTCCTTTCACTCCTCCGTCTTTCTCAGTATCTTCATTTCACTATTTACCCACAATGCACTCGTATGTTGCTCCCCTCGCAAATGGGTTTGTGTTGGATGTTTGGACAAGTCCTCCCTGGCGTCTTTACGCTCGCTTGCTTGTGCGAAATGGGTTCTGTGATGAGATTTCTGACTCATTAGACACCTTTTTCCGGCCACCAACGATGCAGACGGTATCTTCTATTGTGGGAGACTCTCTCAAAGCAGTCCTTTGTGGCAAACACATTTTTTTTTCACATTCTAATGAAACATGCCAGACATAGCTGGACTAATTTATTTATTTATTACTCCGTTAACGAGCTGGACCGGCATTTGGCTACTGACCCATCTCCGGGACTACCTGAAAAGGGATGTTTACGGTACAAAGTGACTTTACTCTCCATACAAATTTAGAAGGTTGCTGGGAAAAAAAATATATATAGCTGTGTCTTCATTAATTGCCAAGTGAGTTTTGAGTGGACTTTTGAAATTTCATAAAGGGGGGGGGGGAGGAAAATGTGGATTAGGCGGTTTCCATCAACTGGTTCGGAGCGAATGAACTAGGCTACGCAAAGCGTAGTCGTGCCAGCAGGTGGCGGTAGAGGCGGCATTACGCATGGCTGTAGTAAACTGAGTAAAAAAAAAAAATTAAGTAGAGGTGGCGAACCCAAAATAAACCCCGGTCACAGAGGTGTTCAGGAACTCGGTTCAAACCGCTTGTCCTGCTCTCAGGGTGGCGGGGATGCGGGAGCCTATCCCAGAATTCATTGGGGGGGGGGCGACCTGGAGTGTCTGCCAGGGGACATACACACAAATACAAAATTATGATAAACTTGAGCATGTTAGAACCCGCGACCCAGTGTGGATAAGCGGTTTGGATGATGGATGGATGGATGTTAGAACCATATAGGCCTAGGCTTCGTACTGGACCAGCAGCCTATCATTTGTGTGTCCTTGTGGTTGTGATGTGCCTATGTGAAGTGCAAGTGCTCTCCTCCGGTCCCGTCCACAACAGCTGCTTCTGCTGGACGGATGTATTCACAAGGCGAAATGCTGCATCTGGCCAAATGCTGCAAGGAAGATATGCAAAGTTCCCTCACAATTATTCTACTGTACAAAGATTCATTATTATTCATGATATTATTGAGCTTACGTGGCACGTGTTCAGCGTGCTGTGTAAACCCAGCCTAAGACTCCTCATCCTGGGAGATTCACCTTTCGGAACCGAGCAGCATTTCTCTTTTCTCGTTCATACGCTATTACTGCGCTGCAGATATCCAGAATCACGTTTCTGGTTTAAATCCCCTCGAACCCACTGGCGTCTGTCAGAGTCCTAATGGTGTCGCTCATCCTGCTTACTGGCACCGGTTCCTCTCTCCTCTTTCTGCCTCCTCCTTGCAAGTTCTTCAACCTCTGCAGTCCGGTCTAAATTAAAAAGAGAAAAAAAATACCAGTCCAATTCTGTCACCGCTTTATATTCTATCCCACATCCATCACGTGATGTGTCCTATCAGTCCTCTGTGGACTCTCTCTGGATTCCACGTGTGCCTCGTGGAATAGGATGGAGATGTGCAAGCTCGAGATTCTCAGCGATGGTGACTTTTTATGTGCTCAAAATGTCAACTAAATCGCTCCAACCGATTTCGCTGCCCCCCAACTCCACCACTGGGCCGAGTTGGACTTTATTTCCCCAAAACTCCTCCTGAAAAACTCTGGTAAAAGGTATTAATGTTAGCTCCATCCCAGAAGGCAGTAAAACGAGATATTTACGCACACATCTTGCCCTTGCCTGACCGTAATGACTCCAGAGGTCAAATCACAGGTGGCCAATGGATTTTGGACTACCAGGGCCACCTTAATTCAACTTAAAGTGGCTCATGAGTCCAAGCTAGCTGGCATCTTCCCAGACTCTGACACGATTTGTGTTGTTTCCGGTGTTGCACTGGCCGACTTTTGCACGTGTTGTGGTTTTTGCGAACCCGGTCTCGCCGACAACACGGTATTACACTTGGCGTGCTATGCACACGCCAAAATCCAATTTCGCGTGCAGATGGTGGGCCAATCGTTTCCGTTAACTTCTGCGGAGAGCGTCCACATACCACACGTCACCTTGAACGGTCGTGACGTCACCAGTGAGGCCCAGTCCACCTGATGCGCGGACATCCACCAGCAGGTAAGAAGGGAAACCATCTTTCTTTAAAAAATTTAAATCATGGTATTAACGGTAGTGTTAGAGTTATGTTATTAACCCTGACCCTGGATGTGGACGCCCGCGCTTCTGGTGAGCTGGGCGAAGTGAGCCTCGCTGGTGACGTCACGGCCGTTCAAGGTGACCCGTGGTATTCGGAGGCATCGGCTCTCCACAGAAGTTAGCGGAAAGGATTGGCGTATCATTTGGATTTCGGCGTGTGCATTGCACGCCAAGTGCAATGTCGGGTAATTTGTGAGCAGGCTGGTCGGACCGGGTTGTTTTTGCACAAAGTTAATTTGTTCTGGGAAATCCAAATCAACACAACAGCCAAGGTGTTGGAGTTGAAGCTCAGTCTAAACCCACTTGAGGCTACATTTTGGATTTTCTAAAGATTACCTAGCTCGCAGATCAAATGAGGAAGATGTGATTGCATTCACAGTGTTTCCGGCCAGGCAAATAATTAGCTCTTCGTATTCTGTCTAGTTGGAAGACACGTCTTTTTTTTTATTTGGAGAGACTCTAGAGAGAGACCTTATTCATCTGCCAGCTACACACGCATGCAGGGAGTGGTGGCGGGAGAAGAAACGTTGCTTCTGCAGTTTTCCCATCCTGCTGTCCTTCCTCCAGGGTGCAGCCGGGACGATTGGGCAGCCCTTTTCCCTCCGCGCTCAGGGACCGACTCCAGGTGGACATCCATGCTGTGGTCAGGGACAGGACAGCGTTCGGCTCATTTTAATTGGGGTTCTTTTTGATGTTGGATAAAACCCACGTGAGCATGGGGGAGAACATGCAGAGGACACACAGAAAGCCCTCCAGTCGAGAGATGGACCACCTGAACATGCAGAGGACACACAGAAAGTTCCCCAGTCGAGAAATAGACCACATGAGCACGTGGAGAACATGCAGAGGACACACAGAAAGGCCCCCAGTCGAGAGATGGACCACCTGAACACGTGGAGAACATGCAGAGGGGACACAGAAAGGCCCCCAGTCGAGAGACAGACCACCTGGGCACGTGGAGAACATGCAGAGGACACACAGAAAGGCCCCCAGTCGAGAGACGGACCACCTGGGCACATGGAGAACATGCAGAGGACACACAGAAAGGCCCCGAGTCGAGAGATGGACCACCTGGGCACATGGAGAACATGCAGAGGACACACAGAAAGGCCCCTAGTCGAGAGATAGACCACCTGAACATGCAGAGGACACACAGAAAGGCCCCTAGTCGAGAGATAGACCACCTGAACATGCAGAGGACACACAGAAAGGCCCCCAGTCGAGAGACAGACCACCTGGGCACATGCAGAGGACACACAAAAAGGCCCCCAGTCGAGAGATGGACCACCTGGGCACATGGAGAATATGTAGAGGACACACAGAAAGGCCCCTAGTCGAGAGACAGACCACGTGGAGAACATGCAGAGGACACACAGAAGGCCACCACACACCAGCAGGCCTGGGGGGAACATGCGACTCCCCGGTGCCGAATCAAACCCAGGACCGTCTTACTGTGAGGCAGCATTGCAAACACTGCGCTGCCGAGTTGTTGTAGTTTTTTTTTTTGTGCAAGATGAGTCAGTATCTTTTAAAGTACTTTCATGGATTACCTGTATTCCCATTCTCATCTAGATGGGTAGATATTTCTCCATGCTTCATCACATCTATTATATTTTTTTTTGGGGGGGGGACTTCCACCCTTTTCTCCCCAGTTGTATCCGTCCAATTACCCCACTCTTCCAAGCTGTCCCAGTCGCTGCTCCACCTCCTCTGCCGGTCCGGGGAGGAGGGCTGCAGACTACCACATGCTTCCTCCCATACATGTGGAGTCGCCAGCCGCTTCTTTTCACCTGGCAGTGAGGAGTTTCACCAGGGGGACGCAGCACGTGGGAGAATCACGCGCTAGGCGCCCGGACCGACCGACTGGAGGAGGCGCAAGTGCAGCGACCAGGACAGATACCCCCCCACATCCGGCTTCCCACCCGCAGACACGGCCAATTGTGTCCGTAGGGACGCCCGGCCGAGCCGGAGGCAACACGGGGATTCGATCCAGCGAGCACATTTGTCATATTTAATGATCACATTTCTTGCTTTACCCTGGGGTGTGTTGCTTTTTTCCCCCTCTTTTTCTTGCTAATCCAAACTTTGCTGGAAATAAAGCAAGTCTTTTATATGCAGGACGCGCTCCGTCCTGCTGCAGCAGTCTTCTTCTTCTTTTTTTTTTCTTTTTTTTTTGGCAAAGCGCGAGCGGCTATGCGCAGTGGGAATGATTAAGGCACTGCTTGAGAGCCCAGCCCATTTGAACTCTGTTCCCTATCCTTCCCTTTCTGAATCATCATCTCCCGAGCACAGCTAACCTCCCTTATCTCCCCTACACCTGCCCTCCCCTCCTCCGCCAGCCAGGTTTTCCGCTCCTCCGCCATCCATCCTTTCTCCTTCTATGCTCTTTCTCTTTCTCAATTTCTGCACGGCGGCAGATGATATTTCAAGATGAGATGTGGTAATTGTGTTTCTGACCCTGCTGGATTTTTGGAGCTGCACGAGAGGAGACGGTCCCGGTTGCATGTCTCCAATAAATCTGTGAATTATTGAAAAGGTTTTTTTTTTTTTTTTTTTTCAAAAAATGTACTCGGGCATCCAAAGAAAATATCCCAATTTGTCAGTTGTGAGTGGTGACTGTACAGGAATCTGTTCTGAAGACTGTCGGAGTTGTTGCAGAGTGTGCTGACACGCCGACGTGTTGTGCAAAGAAACCCGAACTTGTGCACAAAACCAGCCTTTATTTTTGGTAAGCTTCTCGGGCCAATTTGGCAGCTTTGGTGCTTGTATTGAGCAAATTTTGTCACCCACCTAGCTACTTGGTTTCCACAACGCAACTAGTGACAAGTCTAGCAGCAGGGAAATGTCTGTTGGTGATGTGTGAATTTTTATTTTTTGGACTACTTCATTAATCCCTGTGGGGAAACTCTCTCTCTCCAGTTAACCCACCCTAGCTGTGTAGCTAGCAGCAGTGGGAAGCTGCAGCGCCCGGGGACCAACTCCAGTTCGTCTTGCCATGCCTCGGTCAAGGACAGGGGTATTAACCCTAAGGGAGACGGACAGAGGGTATTAACCCTAAAACGCATGTATTTTTGATGGCGGGGGAAACCGGAGCACCCGGAGAAACCCCGCCGCAGGCACGGAGACAACATGCAAACTCCACACAGAGGATGACCCCTCAAGGTTGGACAACCCCTGGTCTCGAACCCGGGATCTTCTGGCTGTGAGGCGGCATCGCTAACCGGCCCACCACGTGCGTTTAGCAGGACATGGATGTGTCCTGTGGATTGCAGTGGTGTCGGATTTGTCGGTTAGTTTACGTTCTACGGAGTAGGTAATTTAGACCGCTTGCATCCAAACTTAACTGACCCGTCGTAACACCAGAGGATTTTGGTCAATTTCAAATTAGGAGTATTTTGTAACAAGGCCTCCGGATAGCGTCGCGGTCTATTCCATTGCATCGCCGGTTCGAATCCCCATGTTACATCCCTACAGACACAATTGGCCGTGTCTGCGGGTGGGAAGCCGGATGTGGGTATGTGTCCTGGTCGCTGCAATAGCGCCTCCTCTGGTCAGTTGGGGCGCCTGTTTGGGGGGGAGGGGGAACTGGGGGGAGTAGCGTGATCCTCCCACGCGCTACGTCCCCCTGGTGAAACTCCTCACGGTCAGGTGAATAGAAATGGCTGGTGACTCCACATGTATGGGAGGAGGCATGTGGTAGTCTGCAGCCCTCCCCAGATCGGCAGAGGGGGTGGAGCGACGACTGGGTATTTGGGTGCAAAGAGTTCTGGGTGATTTTGATTGTTTAGTGACCATAGACTCCATACTTGATATCTTTGTATTTATTGTAAGCATACTCCTATCTTTCACATACTAAATTCGCAAGCTAACATTGCACATTCAATAATTTGCATACTTAGCTTGAACAATTCGAACACAGCTAAAGTACCCAGTTCCTTTCTTACCACCAGTGGTATACCAGATATACACAGGCCGGTGGTACTCAGCCACTTGCCATGGGGGCTAGAGGGTATGCAGGTTTCCATTCCAGCCTGACTCCACAACACCTGATTTCCCTATTTGTCCCCTTTGGGTGAAAGCAGGATATTCGGTGAAATCAGCTGATGTGGAGTCGGGTTCCTGTGTAATCTGGTCTCGATGGCACATGGCTGAGTACCACTGATAGCCAGTGCTGCACGGGCGCTTGTGATCTGAGAGGGCCCTCGGGCCTCAGGCTCTCAAGTTTTGAGAGGAAATATCGGAAGAATCAGAAAAGGTCACAACTGTTATGGTGCTCGGTGCCAGCCTGGTTTACGTACGCCTCGATAAGCAAACTCATCTCCATCATGGTTATGTTTTTCAAACAATATTCAAATCATGTCAGATGTAGCCTGTATGCCAACTCTTCTATCAGCATTGGGTGTATTTTCTAAGATTGTTGGAATTATGCCTGTGTGTAAGTAATTTTCCAGTGGCAGGTGCTCATTTGATCATGGGATGCTAGCTTATTTTGCACAAACTTGTAACCTTATTTTGTAAGCTGCTGAGAAAATGGCAAGCAGGAACACCTTTCAAGCGTACGTAGCTTTTTTTTCAAAAGAGGTCACCCACCCAAGGACGAACCCCCTGTTGCCAGCAGTATCAGCAACAACGCGGCTAATGCTAATGCTAGCTATGGCAGCTGCCCATCACTGCATCCAGAGATGTCAAAACCTTGTAGGCCATTGATGACCTATGCTTCATCAAATAATATCCTCATCAGTTCCGTAACTCATGGAGGTCGTAGGAGCACAGCTGGTGCCTCAACAGGTTGAGTCAAGTTTGTGTGTCAGTAGGGGGAGTACCTGGTGGTCCCTATCTCCTCTTCAGGTCTGGATGGCCGTTGGTTCACAGAGGAACTCCTCTGCACTTGACACGTTTTGTTTTTAGTCCTGCTGGGTGTCCACACACCCTCCTCACAACAACCCAAGGGTCGCCGACGACCCGACGGTTGCAGTTTAACGTCGTACCCAGGACGAATAGGAATATAATAAGGTAATAAGTTTTCCAACTATTTCCACTGTCTGGGATGGTCTAAGCCGGTGTAACGAGAGAGAGAGAATGGGTCGGCTTGCAGTCAGCATCTCCACCCAAAGCAGGTCCACATAAGTGGGGAAGTACCAGAGATCGTGAGAGGGAATAGGTCACCATATCAGAGCAGGAGGACGAGCCACCATGGTCTTACTTGATGAAAATTTGATGGATGCTAGTATAAAATATTACTCCATATCCACATTATAGTTCTTTGTAAAAAGTTCTCGTTCTATCCCAAGAGAAAAAAATAATCGTCATTAGCGTCGATTCTTTGGAGGGTTTTACAATAAGACGCCACAAGTCGGTATATAACCTGCCACACAGCTGGCTTAGCTACTCTCCAAAGTTATGGATTGTGTGTAGTGCAAGCCATGCTGGCTGTTTGGAGAGCACGGTTCAGCATTTGGTAATTAAACTAAGACATTTTTTTAGCCATTCTTGTAGTTAATGATTTTTTGTTTTGTAACTTTATTTATTTGTTGTGGGAAGAAAGATGGCCAGATGGCCCAGAGGTTAGCGCTGTCGCCTTACAGCAAGAAGGTCCTGGGTTTGAACCCTGGGGTTGTCCAACTTTGGGGGGGGGGGTCATCCCAGGGGTCATCCCAGGTTGTGCTATGGGTGGAGTTTGTGCGCCACCATGCCGCCCCTGGGTGATTTAGCTTCTGGGTTCAGAGATTGGCAGTTTGACAGTGCAGAAGTGGAAACCCAGAACATGGGGACGGGAAGAGTATGCAATAACGGGAGTTTAACTCCAGCCGAGTGTCAACAAGCTCTTAGGTTGGTCTGTGAACTGCAAGGAAAATGAATAAAGGGGATTTTTTTTCCCACTGGAAAACTACACCACTGATATCTACTAGACAGCTCTGCATGTATAGAACTGACCCTAGAGGAGTACCTAGAGCGTCATCGTGTGGAGCATAAGGACACTGACCAAGCTGCCGTATCTGGCCAGATGGGGATGAGAACGCGTTGGCCATCCAATAGTTGGGAGGCAAAAAGGCGCAGTGGTTATCGCTGTTGCCTCACAGCAAGAAGGTCCTGGGTTCAAACCCCGGGGTTTTCCAACATTGGGGGGTCACCCTAGGTCGTCGTCTGCGTGGAGTTTGCATGTTCCCCCCGTGTCTGCGGTGGGTTTCTCCGGGTCTTCTGGTTTCCCCAACCATCAGAAAGACATGCATGTTAGGGTTAACACTCCTGTCTGTGACCGAGGCATGGCAAGATGGTGGGACGAACTGGAGTTGGTCCCGGGGTGCTGCACGGTGGCTGCCCAGTGCTGCTAGCTACACAGCTAGGATGGGTTAAATGCAGAAGAAGAATTTCCCCACGGGGATCAATAAAGTAGTAAACCAGAGAAAAAGGATCCAAAAGTTTGTTTGTATGTTCTGTTGGGTTTAGTTCTGATAGCTTAGGGACAAGCTTTGGGTCCAACGGCCCTTGGTCCAGATGTCCTCCATTCCTTTTGAGTCCTTTTGGCTGGTCCTTCCTCACCTCTTGTTTGGTTTAAGACATTGTGTAGGTGGGGTATTGTGTTTAAAATACACGTTCTTTAGTCTTTTGACCCTCCCAAACCCGGGTTAAGTTGCCGACCTTGTTTACCGGGTAGTTTTACGTTCGAGGTCGTAACACGCAGCAAGTCACATGAAGTTCGTGCTCAAATGATGGCGTGCTCGCAAAGTGTGCTATTGTATTGATGCACGCGTATGACGTGTACATCGGTATTAGCCTACGTGCTAATGAACAGAGTACTAGCACGTGGCTTAGAAGGCAATTTGGAATTTACCCAACCAAACTACACAGGAAATGGAAACCGAGACAAGGAAAATACGCGAAAGAAGAAACCAGGGAGCCAAAACTGACTGTACATGATGTCATTTGATTGACAGCTAGACGCTGGTGTTGCTGGGAGATGCTGTGTCCACTTCCCTGGTCATACAGCTATAACGATGTTACGAGGCAATAGATATTACACTCCTTATTATCCAATAATCGTTGTCTTCCATTCAACATGGTGGACTGTCTGTCCAATTAGGCGTACACCATTCAGCATCTGGAAGAAGGGGTCAAGAGATTTGCTGACAAGTGTGTATGCTGTGATGGCACCCAAAACTTTTTCAGCTTTAGTCAGTGTAACTTTTTTATGGGGATGTTAATTAGTAACACACACACGCACACACACGCACACATATATATATCAACACAGATGCAGGAAATAAAAGTTTTAATGCATAGCAGTACAAGCTTGTTTTGTGCATCGCGCACTCATCATTAGCGGCTGATGAGTGCGCGATGCACGAAACAAGCTTGTACTGCTATAACTTTTATTTCCTGCATCTGTGTTGATATTCCGCTCCTCATTAGTTGAGCACTTATAACACCATTGACAGTTTCGGGGCAAAAAAACCGCTATATATATAATAATAAATATCAGAGTTGTAAAAACCAGGTCCAGAAAGTCGATGTCCAAACCGTGTATTTGCTCCAACCATACTAAACCAGCTGATTTCATTAGCTAGTTTTCCCAACCTAGTTGAGGAGTGGTGTTGACTAGAATCTGCTGATGTTAGTGCACGAGTGGAGCAAATACATGGTTTGGACTTTCTGGACCTGGTTTTTACACTTCTGATATATATATATATAAACTGGCGTGTCCAGTGTCTGCATGTGTGGAGAGACCCCTTGGCTCCAACAACAGCTATAACCCGAAGCTGGTCTGTCTCTTGCCTCAGTTGATGGATGCAGCTAGCTTGAGCTAGCTAGTGTTAGCAACAATTTGTGGCTAGTCACGTGCAAAAGCCATTAATCACCTTTTTTGCCCCACTAAACAGCTCTATATAATTCGCGTCCATAGTTTTTGATCTGAACCTTGAGATGGGCCAGGGTTAATGTTAGAGGATTGTTGGTGTCGCTCCAGGTTACGAGGTCAGCTGAGAACAGAAGACAGATTGTTTCACAGCCCAGTTGATCGAACGCATTTTGAAGCAAAGCAGAGGCTGCAAACCAGCACTGTACCTTCTGACCTGACAAGCTTCCTGAAGAACCTCACCCATTCACCTTATGTAGGCTACCGAACCTGCTGTGATGGACTGATCCGGTGTGTGTGTGGTGGGGGGGGGGGCAAACTGTCCTCGAAATAAAATGTGGACCTCAGGCGTTCAGGTAGCGTAGCGGTCTACGTGGATCGGCGGTTCGAATCCTCGTGTTAGCTCCGGCTTGGTCGGGCTTCGCTATGGACACAATTGGCCGTGTCTGTGGGTGGGAAGCCGGATGTGGCTATGTGTCCTGGTCGCTGCACTAGTGCCTCCTCTCGTCAGTCGGGGCGCCTGCTTGGGGAGAGGGGGAACAGGGGGGAATAGAGTGATCCTCCCACGCGCTACGTCCCCCTGGCGAAACTCCTCACTGTCAGGTGAAAGGAAGCGGCTGGCGACTCCATATGTATGGGAGGAGGCATTTGGTAGTCTGCAGCGCCCCCCCCCCCGGATCGGCAGAGGGGGCGGAGCAGCGACCTGGATGGCTCGGAAGAGTGGGGCAATTGGCCAAGTACAACTGGGCAGAGAAAGGGGGAAAATGTGGCCCTTGGCTATGGTCTATCCATGTAGATGGCAAACAAGTAAATCCACCTCTACCAGTGGAGGGTGAGAGAGGTTTTGAACTCGTGAGAACGAAATTGCTAATGCAAGTTTCTTCTTCTTGATTCATGATTTTTTTTTCTCTCTCTAAAGAGGACACGCAGATCCATGTTGTTATGAAACATATGCATTTTAATTTCAGTTTCCAACTCGTACTCAATGACCTACCAGAATTAATCATTAATCAGCCCGCGTCCCAGCTGTGGCGACGGTACCCGGGCTGCCCCCTGACTTCGCTGCATTGGTGTCATGTAGCGAATTCGGGGGCGGGTGGGGCAGTCTGGGAGACCGTCGCCACAGCCGGGACGCGAACCCGTGTCTCCCATGGTGTCAGAAGTGGGGTGGTAGTGAGACCGTAAGGCCATCGGAAGCGTTCGCGTCCAGAAGCTTGAATGAGCTGATATGCTCAAGTGCGGGGACACGCTTCCCGAAGGAAGGGGGGGGTAGTGTAACGTACATGGACACGTGGACACGTTGGCCCTTGGCTAACGGGTCGGACCCTTTAGTCGACTGGTTAACGTTGTCGCTTGCGGAGTGGGAGATACGGGTTCGCGTCCCGGCTGTGGCGGTTCCCGGACTGCCCCCCCCGAATTTGCTACAATGCATTTATGTTATCCACTGAAATAAAGCAAAACCCCACTAGTGCACTAAGCCCACTTACGTTCAGCAGTTGGGCTCATCTTGCTCCCTCCACACCAGCTACTGAAATTAAAGGAACTGAAACGAGCAGCCGAGAACAACTCCACAGGCTGTGGGCCGTAAGTCTATTGAAGGAGACATGTTTGTTTGAGTCCCTGTTGAGTTTGTACAATATGAAATCCAGCAGTGTAATAAGAGGTAGGCCATACAGTGTGAACCTATGAAGACAAAATACAAACACTTAAAATTACAGTCTTCATCTTGAGGAAAAGTAAAGCGATCTTAAGATGACACCAGGTCCTTGAGGCATTGTCAAATCATTGTTTTACTTGTTATACCTGGAAAAACTATCATCGACCTCTATCTGCATTGCATTCCCAAACCTGGAAACAAGCAAACAAACGAAAAGATGGAGGTAAATGTTCCATGTTTTATATTAGGTGGTTGGGATTTTATATCCGTGCAGCCATGGCAGTTTACTTGATAAGAAATACTCCCAAAGCATCTGTCGGCCAGATTACTCATACACCCCCATTTCACTTCAGATAGAACATGAATAATTCACAAGTTCATTTAAACTCAGAAGCCCTCTCCTCGAGCAAATGCACAAAATAAAATAAAAAAAATAAATTAAAAAAAATGGAGCTCTGAATGGAATATGTTGAACTTCATTCCAGTGTTTCCTCTGGGGTGACAACTCCCTGCCGTGATGGTGGTTACCTGTTATGGAGGTATGTAACTAACCTTAAGTTGTGTGTATGTATGTGTGTGTGTATGTATATATATATATATATATATATATATATATATATATACACCTCCATGGCGGGTATGTAGTGAGTATCCAACCTCAGCTGAGCTGAACATCCTGTAGATCCCAGTACTGTTTAGTGCTTGGGGGTTGTGATAAGGTGGTACCCTACCTTACCTTGGGTCAAAAACTCATCTTTGACTTCTCTGTTTTGGAGTGTTTGGTCTGTTGAGCCCACCAGAACTGTATTGCATGTACTCATATAAGCCAGCAAAGACCCACAATGAATTATAAGGTTTTCCTTTCCAGGAACCCCAATATGACAATACTTTATTCTTTGTTTGGCTGATGTAGAATTACATTTGTGCAAATTTCTACACTAAAATTGGTAGGGACTGGTGGCCGCAGTACAACCTGCAATAGGAAGAGTCATTCTTATACCCCCCTTTTTTCTCCCCAGTTGTACTTGGCCAATTACCCCACTCTTCCATTCGTCCCGGTTGCTGCTCCACCCCCTCTGCCGATCGGGGGAGGGCTGTAGACTACCACATGCCTCTTCCCATACATGTGGAATCGCCAGCCGCTTCGTTTCACCTGCCAGTGAGGAGTTTCGACAGGGGGACGTTGCGCGTGGCAGGATCATGCTGTTCCCCCCCCCCTCTCCCCCGAACAGGCGCCCCGGCTGACCAGAGGAGGCGCCAGTGCAGCGAGCAGGCCACATACCTGCATCCGGCTTCCTACCCACATACACGACCAATTGTGTCCGTAGGGACGCCCGACCACGCCGGAGGTAATACGAGGATTCGAACCGGCTATCCCCATTGTAACCAGGCAACGGAATAGACCTCCACACTACCCGGATGCCCCTTCTTATGAATTATACATAAATGGAGCAATTTGTAGTTGATTATAGAACCACTGAACTGAGTCTCATTGTCCTCGGGACCTCCAGGAACCCCTGACCGTCCCTGGACTTCCCTTTGTAAACCGCGGCTGCTGCAGATCCCCATATAAAGCTGAACTACCATGTAACCTTGACCAATTAATAGTCCACACACGGCCGTCCAAAGCAAACTGGAACCCCTGTATTCATGAATATTTGACACGTGTAAAATATGACATCGCTTGAGATGCATGGCACCACTCTTGCATGGAGGTAAAGGCAATTGAAAATGACATAAAAAACGGTGATATATCGGTTAAAATAAAAGCTGTCAAAAATGGGATCAAAACATCTCAAGATGAGATTTCATGTAAGTTTACAAACTAATAATTTGGACGTGAATTTTTTTAATCATTTTGATATTTTTTTGTGTGCTCCTGCTGTCTTTAAGTGAATTCTGGAGAACGCAAGAATGTTGATAAATGTTCCTGAATGTTCTCCTGACAGATGTGACGTGCAATCAATCAGGGCGTGTCTGAAATGGATAGGAATTAAGATGGTAGGGCTGAAATTATCACTTTGGCCAACATTGACATATGTTTAATAGGCCGACTCAAGATTATATCTCCAAGGACACCCTGGTGATTGAGTGGACGAGTATATTTTCATGAAAAGCCGTCCATATTAAACTGCCCCTGGCTCTAGGAGCGGTGCTAACAGCCCACACAATGCAGAGCATTGACATTTAAGACGTTCGGACAAATTTCTATTTACACCCATCTGTCCTTCAGTCTGCTTTTATTTGTTTATTAGGGACTTACCTTTTATTTATGCGACCCATCACGAACACTATTTATTTTCAGCAACACATTATTTTGACCATGTCTTAGATATTGTAGGAACTGGTAGGAAACTCTGTAAAGGTAGTAAACTCATAGGATTCTTAGGAAGACGGGACCAATCTACATGCGATCTTGGGCTGCGCAATAATTCAATATTATTTTTAACTGTCTTTGAATTGTATTGCTGTGGAATGAAGTTCAGGCATTATTACGTCATAGCAGGTGGATTGGTGCAGCATCAACAGTAATGCGGACGTTGTTCCGGACCGTTGTGGTGAAGAAGGAGCTGAGCCGGAAGGCAAAGCTTTCAGTTTACCAGTCCATCTTCGTTCTAACCCTCCCCTATGGTCATGAGCTTTGGGTAGTGACCGAAAGGGGGCGATCGCGGCTACAAGCGGCTGAAATGAGTTTCCTCCGTATGGTGTCTGGGCTCATCCTTAGGCTGAGGAGCTCGGAGTAGAGCCGCTGCTCCTTCGCGTCGAAAAGGAGGCCAGTCGAGGTGGTTCGGGCATCTGATTAGGATTCCTCCTGAGCGCCTTCTTTTGGAGGTTCTCCGGTTAGGTCCAACTGGGAGGAGACTCCGGGGTAGACCCAGAACTCTCAGGAGGAGCTGGAGGACGTTGCTGGGGCGACTGACGCCTAGAGTGCCCTACTTAGCTGGCCGCCAACGTGACCCGACCGCGGAGAATCGGCTGATGATGAAATGAGCTCATTTACTCAGTCATATTATGCATCTATTCACATTTTTATGCCAAGAATAAAAAAAATAAAATTTCTGTTTCAAAATTTAATCGCGTTAGTTTTCTCTTAAACGGACAACGTTTAAGTTTTTGTGACTGCATCAGCAAGTCAGAGTGGGCGGGCTCGCAACATTCCAACCAATCATATCATCAAATGCTCTTCTCTATCCAATCAAATCACACCCCTCCCAACGCTTTGTCCCGCCCCCAACATACTCTTTTACTTGGAAATACGTCACACGAGGGAAGCAAAATGCCGTTTCACGTTGTCTTTAATGACAGAATCTAAACACTATTCACGTACATTTCTCACAAAAACAGGTCTGAAATATCGGAGGCAGTATTACCTGTAAAATAAAACTAGTTTTTGATATTATAATCTACAAGACGGCTCAATGTGATGAACTTGATTTGGATTCTTAAAGATGGCATTTTTTTGCACATTTAAGTAGATATTGTGATATAGTGTATTGATTTAATGTACCTTTCCATGATTATTGTGATATTATTTCCCATACCGCCTAGGACTAATGTGGAACATAATATCACCAGAGTCGCACAAAACCAACAAAATCAGATGTGAAGTTAACAAAGGGGAATCAAAATATATATTTTTTATTATCATTATTGGCAAGAAACTAAAAGCCACTGTTGCCAAGTGAAACAACAAGACAAATGAAAACAAAGCTGTTCTGTTCGTGTTACCAATTTGTTCCGAAACAAAGGCCACGGATCTGTGAAACGCCGAGACAATGTTGTGTAACAACGCAGGGGAGGTGGAGAACAGTACAGCTCCAGAAGCCACAGCCTCGACGCCAGTACGAGTGATGGCGGACGCCGGCCATGAGGCGCTGCAGCCGTTCACGTCCAGTCAAACGATGCTTCGTCAATCTGGTTCAAAACCGAATCGATAGAAGAGGGGCGTCCGGGTAGCGTAGCGGTCTATTCCGTTGCCTACCCACACGGGGATCGCCGGTTCGAATCCCCCTGTTCCCTCCGGCTTGGTCGGACGTCCCTACAGACACAATTGTCCGTGTCTGCGAGTGGGAAGCCGGATGCGTGTGTCCTGGTCGCTGCACTAGCGTCTCCTCTGGTCGGTCGGGGCGTCTGTTCAGGGGGGAGGGGGGACTGGGGATAGCATGATCCTCCCACGCGCGACGCCCCCCTGGTGAAACTCCTCACTGTCAGGTGAAAAGAGGCGGCTGGCGACTCCACATGTATGGGAGGAGGCACGTGGTCGTGTGCAGCCCTCCCCGGGGTAATTGGGTGTATACAACTGGGGAGAAAAAGTGGGGAACCCTCCCACCCAAAGAGAGAGAGAGAGAGAGAGAGAGATACAAGAGTGTCCTAGAGTCACTTTGAAGAAAGACAAAGAACAGAATATTCTGTTCTGATTTACCGCATTTTCTTTTCTTTCCCTGACTGGCATCCCTCTCTTCCCGTTGTCATGGTTTTGCAAGCATCGCCTCGGTTGCTCGCGCTCGACTAAGGCAATGAAAACAAACAAGGGCAGCGGTGGAAATGTGCGCGATGCATCGCTGCTAGGAAACAGTGGAGAACGTGAAGCTCCAGAAAAGAGAAAAAAACACACACACACAAAGAAGTGTTTGACCTTAAACTGCAGCGAGCGGCGGAGTAAATATCAGTCAGTGCAGATGAGACAACAAAAACCCAGCTGACATGCAGGCAGGAAACACGGAGCTGCAGCAAGATATGTCAGAAAATGTGCGGTGCAGAATATAAATGGAAAAAATCCTGGAGGTATAAATTAGCAAGTGACAGGCAAAGAGAAAAAAACAAAACAGAATAGAAATGTATTACAGCTTACCTCCTCCTATTCTCTTCATGGCTAAACCTTTTATTATTTCCTTTGTGTCAGTGTCAAACTGGCAAACTGTTTTCTGCAGATGATGAAATGGAAAGACAGGGTCGATAACCAGTAGTTCAGGGTAGATGACCAGTAGTTCAGGGTAGGTGACCAGTAGTTCAGGGTAGATAACCAGTAGTTCAGGGTCGATAGTAGTTTAAGGTAGATCACCAGTAGTTCAAGGTAGATGACCAGTAGTTCAGGGTAGATGACCAGTAGTTCAGAGTCGATAGTAGTTCAAGGTAGATGACCAGTAGTTCAGGGTAGAAGACCAGTAATTCAGGGTAGATGACCAGTAGTTCAGGGTCGATAGTAGTTCAGGGTAGATCACCAGTAGTTCGGGGTAGATGACCAGTAATTCAGGGTAGATAACCAGTAGTTCATGGTAGATGACCAGTAGTTCAGGGTAGATAACCAGCAGTTCAGGGTAGATGACCAGTAGTTCAGGATAGATGGCCAGTAGTTCAGGGTTGATGACCAGTAGTTCAAGGTAGATGACCAGTAGTTCAAGGTAGATGACCAGTAGTTCAGGGTAGATGACCAGTAGTTCAGGGTCGATAGTAGTTCAAGGTAGATCACCAGTAGTTCAGGGTAGATGACCAGTAGTTCAGGGTCGATAGTAGTTCAAGGTAGATGACCAGTAGTTCAAGGTAGATGACCAGTAGTTCAGGGTAGATGACCAGTAGTTCAGGGTCGATAGTAGTTCAGGGTAGATGACCAGTAGTTCAGGGTAGGTGACCAGTAGTTCAGGGTAGATAACCAGCAGTTCAGGGTAGGTGACCAGTAGTTCAGGGTAGATAACCAGCAGTTCAGGGTAGATGACCAGTAGTTCAGGGTAGATAACCAGCAGTTCAGGGTAGATGACCAGTAGTTCAGGGTAGATAACCAGTAGTTCAAGGTAGATGACCAGTAGTTCAAGGTAGATGACCAGTAGTTCAAGGTAGATGACCAGTAGTTCAGGGTAGATAACCAGTAGTTCAAGGTAGATCACCAGTAGTTCAAGGTAGATGACCAGTAGTTCAGGGTAGGTGACCAGTAATTCAGGGTAGATGACCAGTAGTTCAGGGTAGGTGACCAGTAGTTCAGGGTAGATGTTGATTTAAAAGCACCTGACACTGCGGCTTACTGACGTGCCTCGGCGATGCTGCGCATTGTTGTTGGTGCCTTGGGTGGAGGCTCCGGTAACGTCTCAATTCGTGCCACCTGGAGGATGTCGGGATCGTTCCTCCCCCGATGATAAAACTGTAGAAGTGACAGGCCCAGCCGGCCCCGTCTATTACCTGAGTTATATCTCGTTCTCTCGCGCTTTCTCCCTTCTTCTCCTCTTTCGCCTCCTCACTTTTCTTCCCGTGTTCTCTAAACACGTGTGCTTGGCATTAAAGTGGATGACGGTGATGAGTTATGGTGGAATTATGATGGTGGAATTATGATGGCGTAATGATGGAGTTGCATGTTTGTCTTCCGTCGGCACTTGAGGGCCTGTGGTTGCTTATTGATTGCAGTGGGAGGCATAAGACTTCAATGTCTCTGCTGCACACAAAAAATGCTCCATCACGGATATTAAAGATCTACTACTACTGTTACTACTTAGTACTACCACTACTGCTACTACCACCACTACTGCGACTACCACTATTATTATTACAACTACTACTACTACTTCTACTATTACTACGTACTACTACTACTACTACTTCTACTATGACTACTACTACAATTTAAACTACTACTGCTACTATTGCTACTACCACCACTACCACTACTAGTACTGCTTCTACTATTACTACGTGCTACTACCACCACTACTACTACTACTACTATTTAAACTACTACTACCACTACTGCGACTACCAATGCAATTACTACTACTACTGCTACTACCACCACTACTGCGACTACTACTACTACTACTTCTACTATTACTACTTTTACTATTACCACGTACTACTACTACTGCTACTACTACGACTACTAGTACTGCTATTTAAACTACTACTACTACTACTACCACTACTACTACTACTTAGTATGACTACTACTACCACTGCTACTACTACTTGTCTTGTTTAAACATGGATATCTATCTGTCTGTCTATCTGTCTGTCTGTCTGTCTGTCAACAGCAGCTCAACCCTGCCGTTACCAGGCGGTCTGCTCTTCATCCGAGCTGCCGCTGCTGGTGATGGAACAGAGAACGGACGACTGCAGTGGCGGTGGTAGATGCAGCAATCCCAGCTGACAGCAGCATCAAGAAGACGGAACATGAGAAGCTGGAGAAGTATCAAGAGCCGGAAGAGGAGCTACAGAGGATGTGGGAAGTGAAGGCAAAAGTGGTCCCAGTGGGGACGGAAACACCACTGGGACTCACACGTGTGCCTCATCTGAAGCCGTCTCAGCGTCAATCTTGCCCAGACCCGCTCTCACGCGAGCCTAATGGAAAACGAGGACATGCAGATTATCTATCGAAGGTATCAATTAACATGAATAATTGTCTCGGGTTTATTCGAGGCTGTTCCTTTAACAGCACAGACAAAGTGTCATCTTATCAGCATCCCATTAACTTCGCTAAATGTGTCTGTTATCTGCAACCTATTAATGTGCTAAATAAGTCCGCGTGCCGTGACAGAGATACGGAGCCCGGTGGGCTACGGAACAAGTGCAAGGCGCATCCAGGAGTTAGCCAAATAACGTTTGCTCATCAGCGTGACCTGCGGGGCATGTCACTGTCAAGAAGGTCTTAGTTCCGCAGTGGAGGAAACCGTTTTGTGTAATGATGACGTTTGTTGGCTCTTCTTCCTTCAGTGGCCAAGGTAAAAGGAGATTACACCCGGAGCGCCTTCTCTCTTTATGCCATCTTCAACGATCAACTGTCACGCTGCAGGAATGCCAATGCGCACGTGTGGATGCATGCACTTCTGCAAACATGCATGCATAAGCACAAAGTCACAAAGTCATGAAGTCATGAGTCCACATGCACATAAAGATTCAGTGTCCCCCACCCGTCCATTCCACCCTGTTAATATGTGTGGCACAGAAGGCCTCTTAGTCCCTTCCAATGAATCATCGAACCCCTGTGACAAGTGGCTTACGACTAGCTCTGCTGCTCGGAGGTGTTATCACTGGGCTTTAAAGGGAAGTTTTGGCTCTAATAGTGTGCACGTACAGTAAGCGTTGGACACAATTCACTTGGACAGAGAAATCGATGTTCTCCTGCCGAGGGCTGCTCCGCATTGCCTACGTGTACCAGTATGCACTGTGCGAATTTCTGAGCTTTAGAGATTCCAAAATGAAATCCTCAGCCAATCAGCCCGGTTGTTTTTCTGTCATCTGCTGACGTCATTGGATGACACAAGTAAGCTAGTTCCCTATAGCAGACTACGGCAGTTCAGACAACAATGGCAAGGATTGGGCACGTTATCGGGATGCCACTGTTATACCCTGATAAGGGAGATAATACAAACGAGGCTCATGGTGTTCACTCTCTGGCATTTTTATGGAGAACCAATCAGCCGCGGCGGGAGCTCCCTGTTCTGGACTTGTACAGACATAAATAATCAATCACCGGCGACAGCTTGTACAGACATAACCAATCAATCACAGACAAATCTACAGCTTTTCATTTGCTTATATTAATTTTTATACGTGAGTATTTTCCCTTATTCCTCTTCTTGCCAAACTCCCGTTGGTTTAATTCTACTATTGAGACCCACACCCCGAGTTTTGGTAACGTCTCTGTGTTTGTTTCTAAGGATATTAAAACTGCATCTATTTATTCCAAAAAATAACAACACTTTTGAACTCTACTTTACTGAACTGGCATGCGAATGAGCTTCAATCTACCACACAGCCATTACGAATATCAAACATAAATTAAGTTAAAAATCAGTCAAATTTCCCTAAAGGAACCAGCTGGGGATGCAGGTTCTAGGTTAGTTCTCACAGGGACACATTACACCTGTTCTTATATCGCTGCATTGGCTCCCTGTCAAAACTAGAATTGATTTAAAACACTATTAATTGTATAAAAAGCTCTAAATGGCCCTGCGCCTCAGTATATACCAGACAAGCTGATAAAATACAAATCAGCAAGAACTCTCGGGGCCAAAGGCAGGGGTCCTTTAACCATCCCTCGTACCAGCTCTAGAGCAGGGGAAGCTGCCTTTGGTATTTACGCCCCCAAGTAGATGGAACACCCTGTCTGAGGACCTGAGAGAGGCCCCCACAATGAACACCTCGACCGAGGCCGTTATTTTGACGGTTATGGATTTTCAAAGTTTAATAAATTTGAAAAGAAATGTACAACTTGAAACTGTTCACCCGTTGGCTGGTAGGTGCAGGAGATTGTATCGATTCTGCGCAAGTCGTTGATATTTATCCATGGTGAATCTTGCAGGCGTCGCGAAAATATGCCATTGCCAACGGCACAAGCCAACAAACAGGAACCTGGTATCACCGCTGCAGTAGAAACCGGAAGTCAGTGGACTACAGTTATGCACAGAGCGGATTGCCAAATTAAACGATGCACTTTCATGAGATCCAAATTTTCGATTCCCGCTGCTAATCACGAGGAGTGGAAGGACAACTGGGTCTCGAGGTGACGTCATTTCTCCAGTTCTTGGTTTAATGGATATTACTACGGTGGCCCGGTGGTTAGCGCTGCAGCCTCACCGCAAGAAGGTCCTGGGTCATTCCAGATCGTCTTCTGGGTGGAGTATGCATGCTCTCCCCGTGTCTGCGGTGGGGTTTCTCCGGGTGCTCCGGTTTCCCCCACCATCAAATAGGCACATGCATGTTAGGGTTCATACTCCCGTCTGTGTCCCTGACTGAGGCATGGCAAGCAGAACTGGAGTTGGCCCCGGCTGCGGCCCACTGCTGCACAGCTAGGGTGGGTAAAATGCAGAGAAAGAATTGCCCCACGGGGGGTAGATAAAAGCAGTAAAAACAAAAAAAGTAAAACAAACAAAAAACAAAACAGGAGCCTTTGTGTCACCCACCACAAATCATTTGATGAAAGCGAACTCAAAGTAATGCAGATAATTCCCCCTTTGTCTTTGCCCTCTCACGATTTAAAGTGGGAAAAATAGAATAACTTGCACACATTCGGAATCATGATCTATTTTTACTCAATGCTATGCTGAAGTTTCATAAATAAAAAATGCAATTATAAAAGGTTCAGCCAAGCACAGGCACACATGGGGTGCAGCTGAGCGTGGCAGCTTACACTGGTGAGGCCGGGGCAGAGTGGCTTTCTTAAAGTCCTGCTGACTCGTTATCGCTAAACGAAGCTTTTGACTAACACAAAAACAATTAGGCACATAGAAGTGCACGTGTGAAGACGAAAACTATCTCTTAAGGCAGAAAACGATCACTGGCAAGGCCATCCCCCCCCCCCATGTCATTACATACTGATAAAATGACAATATGTCTGCAATGTAAGAGCGTTACTTCTTTCACATTTTGAGCAACTTCTGGCCCGAATTTGATTTATTTTACGACATTTAACACAGATCTGATTTTGGTGGAAGGAAAACCCAAAGTGTGTACACACAAAACAAAATAAATAATCAGGAATCAGGAACATTTATTTGTCAAACGAAATAAACGAAAATGTCCTGCAGCCCACAGCAGTGCAAGACAGAGACAAAAACACATTCCCAAACTATAAGAACACAAATAAACAAACAAACTACAAAAAAGCTACAAAAACATGTACTCAACATTATCTATCTATCTATCTATCTATCTATCTATCTATCTATCTATCTATCTATCTATCTATCTATCTATCTATCTATATAATGTTAAGTCACTGTGCAAGAGAGTGAACGCCAGCCAGGATGACTGTCGGAACTGCCGGTCTGCATGGGCTAGCTGTTAGCTTAGCATGCCCCGCTTCCGCGTCCTGCCAGACCGCCCTCGGTGCTTCCTCTTCGGTGCACAGCTCCGGGCAGGGCCGTGGTCCCTGGGCCCACAGGACTCAACAAGACCGAGCTTTCCCAGCCGATCCAGCGCCAGCTCTCCCAGCCATCAAACGAGGACAACTTCGCAGAAGTGGACAAAGACACTGCATGGACGGAACTGGGTGAGGCCGCTGCAAACGTGGCACGTAAAAACTGGGGAGTAAAAAGGGGGGGGGGCAAGACCTAGCTAGCGTATGTGTGAACACACTTTGATTTAAAAGCTTCCTAGATGCCACCCTCACCCCATGGCTCCCACCACCGAGACACACTTCCAGTTTATTCAAGTTAAATGGTGCAGCAGCAGATCACTCTTCTCCCAAAAGGCATTTAAGAAACATTTGCACCAAAAACTGCACAAGTCTGTGGCCAGAGAGGTGAGAAGGAAACTCCCCGTCCTTAAATGGGGGTGGCTTTTGCGACACGGATTTCTGCAGGCTTGTGTTCGAAGGAACCGAACCGCTTCAGACTCCCAACAGTCCCCAGAGCAGGACATACACTCTTCTCACTTCTCTCTCTCTCCCCATCCCTCTTTAGTTACTCTCTGTCGCACTCTCTATCTTCCTCACGTTCTCTCTCTCTCTCTCTGTCTCTCTTTCTGCTTCTCTAGTTGGTGCTGCGATGTTTCATGTGGGCACAACTTCAAAAATTAGATCCAAAAAAGATGCTGCTGAGAATTTACGCGTGGCGTTCACCTTTGGTCGTTTGAATCCCCCTCTTTGTGCTGTTGTGGGGAAGTTGCAGACATTTTTTTTTGTTGCAGAGACCACAACATGAAGTAATTCTGTGAGGTGGCTTCAGCTGATTTAGTCTTGCTCTTGGTTTGGTTTGCTTTGTACTGGCCTTATCTGATCTGCTCTTTTAAATCTCTGTGGTTTGGTATATCTACCCATCAATGCCTGACCCAAACCGCTTATCTTTACTCAGGGCCGTGGGATGCTGCAGCCTATCCCAGCAGTTATTGGACGCCCTGGACAGGCCGCCAGGCCATTACAGGGCCAACACGCATACACACATGCACACCTAGGGACAGTTTAGCACGGCCGAGTCACCTGACCTACATGTCTTTGGACTGTGGGAGGAAACCGGAGCACCCGGAGGAAACCCACGCAGACACGGGGAGAACATGCAAACTCCCCACAGAGGACGACCCGGGACGATCCCCGAGGTTGGACTAACCCGGGACTCGAACTCGGGTCCTTGCTGTGAGGCGACCGTGGCAGCCCAGCTTTCCATTTTGCTGCGTTCGAACCCGCGTTCCTCCCTATCAAGTGTGTGCTCATCCTCATCCTTGGAAAACTGGCCCCTGGCCTGTAGGTGGGCCGCGTAGTCCAAGTCTGACACATCGGGTTGTGATTTTTTTATGTCTTAATAATGTAGCCACGGGGGTCCGGGTAGCATAGCGGTCTATTCCGTTGCCTACCAACACGGGGATCGTCGATTCGAATCCCCGTGTTACCTCCGGCTTGGTCGGGCGTCCCTACAGACACAATTGTCCGTGTCTGCGGGTAGGAAGCCGGATGTTGGTATACGTCCTGGCTGCACTAACGCCTCCTCTTGTTGGTCGGGGCGCCTGTTCGCGTGGGGGGGTAACTGGGGGGAATAGCGTGATCCTCTCACGCGCTACGCCCCCCTGGTGAAACTCCTCACTGTCAGGTGAAAAGAAGCGACTGGTGACTCCACATGTACCGGAGGAGGCACGTGGTAGTCTGCAGCCCTCCCCGGATCAGCGGAGGAGGTGGAGCAGCGACCGGGACGGTTAAGAGATTGGGGGGTCATTAGCCGGATACAACTGGGGAGAAAAACGGGGGGGGGGAAATAAATAAATAATGTAGTTACGATTTCCTAGTAGTTATAAGTCATCTCACACCCTACAGGACTGACTGCCGCCCTGATGCATGCTCAATAATTCAGGTGTAAGTATTCCCAGAGGAGTTGAGTCCGTTCATCCGGACACCGATTTTGGCGGGAAAAACGTTTAATCACTCGCCTAATTGAAAACAAACCCCATATGTTTAATATCTTCTAATCGAGACACAGTCCTCAATTGTGTAGCATTGCAAATTCCGGGGGTGGGTTGTGAGAGGGGGGGGGTGCTTCTGAAAGCTGACACAAGCTAATTTAATTACATAAGCGAGCCAATTGTAATGCCGCTCATTAGCATGTACTGTTACACTCGTGAGGCTAATCAGCCTCAGCGGGCGCCACGCAGACCTCCCCGGTATTTAACACCTGCGTGCGTGCCAGCGCTCGTGCACGAGGTGCGAACGTGCGTGTATACTGAAGCATGCGCTTGGCGACGTTTCGAATGGGAATAATTAGCAGTGGGCCTGATTGTGTTGACGTCTGTCTCCAGCGGGACATGGTTGAATTGCCACCCCCACCCCCCCCAATCTGCCCCACAACATGCACTAAAGCCGGGGCATCGGAGTTGCAGTTGTGTGCGTCCCAACTACACTACGTTACTCTTAAATGTCTTGTCTTTTCAGATGTGGTAATGTACCCCTCCATACTAAAGCTACTGCAGTAGCAGGTGGGGCAGAGGGTTTACATGTCTGTTTGAAGAATCGGAATCAGGAACAGTTTGTCGTTTCATTTCATGCACTTGCACACGTGAAATGAAAAGAGGCATCGTTTACCCAGCCCACAGCAGTGCAACACAAAGACAAAAACACATATCCAAAAACTGCAAGATCAAATATATCCACACTAACACATATATCTAAACTAAAAAAAAATAAAATAAACACAACTGCCCAGGAGACCGAACACCAGCCAGGATGACTGTCGGAGCTGCAGGTATGCATGAGCTAGCAGTTAGCTTAGCCTGCCCCACTTCCGCATCCTGTCAGCCCGCCCTCGGTGTTTCCTCTTCGGGTGCAGCTCCGGTCAAGGCCGTGGTCTTTCGGGCCTACAGGACGCAGCAGACCAAGCTCCCTCAGCCGATCCAATGCTTGCTGTCCCAGCCAGACACCCTCGACACACCTCCCCGTCTCCACTATATGACACTAAAAACAGTCAAAACCAGGCCGCCGCCAGACCGCCCTCGGTGTTATCGGGACTGCCGGTCTGCATGAGCTAGCAGTTAGCTTAGCCTGCCCCGCTTCCGCGTCCTGTCACACCGCCCTCGGTGCTTCCTCTTCAGGCGCAGCTCCGGGCAGGGCCGTGGTCCCTGGGCCCACAGGACGCAGCAGACCAGGCTCTCCCAGCCGATCCAGGGCCAGCTCTCCCAGCCATCAAACGAAGACAACTTAGATGTAGACCTGGACAAAGACGCTGCATGGACGGCACTGGGTGAGGCCGCCGTAAACGTGAGTTGGCGCCGCCATCTTCCCTAACATCTGTATGTACCCCTCCATACTAAAATTATAGCAATAGCAGGTGTGGCAGAGGTGTAGTTTACGTGTCAGTTTGAAGGAGGGTCGAATTAGGATTAGCCAGGATATGCTGCCTGCTGACACTGTTGTGTTGTATATTACACAGTGATTACCCCCTCTGGAAAGGGAATAGGTTGACTCGGTGCTGGGCTGCTGTGATGAATACAAACTGTGCATTGTGTTACTCCAGCTGTGCCGTTCTGCTCCAAGTGCCTGACTCACATCCTAGTGGTGGCCAACATGGGGCGACTTTGGAAGGAGTCATTGGCAGTCTCAATACGGGAACAGCGAGAGCATCAGAGTATGGCAAGCTATTTTAACATTTATTCTTCACGAATTACTAGTAACTATTCTAACGTTACTAGTAATTAGTATTTAGTTACTGGTCACTAATCCAATCTTGACTAGTATCTATTTCAGCTTTATAGTCACTGTATATATACCCCTGTCTCCTGATGACCCAGATCCCATACATTCCCTAACTCAGCGTACTGACGATATTATCTTATGGACGTCAGAGAACTTTTCACAACTGAACAAAGACAAGACAGAAATACTTATTTCTTGGTGCAGACTGAGAGACGGAGGATCGCAGCTCATCTCAGCTCTCTGTCTCTGGGGTGCAGAAGCGAAGCTGGAAGCCTCGGTGTGATCACAGACACTGATCTAAATTTTAAGAGCCACATCAAAGATCAGCCTTCTACCTACCGCCTTAAACACATTTCAAAACTGAGGGGCTTTCTATCAAACCCGGACTGTGAGAAATTAACCCATGCATCTATAACAAGCAGGCTAGACCGCTGCGATGGACTGTCCACCCACCGGCCTCCCAGAACCAGATGTTTGACGCACGTTGTCTTACATTTGTTTGTATGAAAAGTGCTATACAAATAATCTTATTGATTGATTGATTAGTTACGAGTACGTATTCTTTAGTTACTAGTAACTATTCCAACGGTTACTAGTATATATGTCAGGTTTACTGGTAACTTTTTATTTGATACTAGTACTGATTCTTTGTTACTATATTCCAATACTAGTAACTACTCCATGTTTATTAATAAGAGATTGCATTTTTTGCAGTTACATTCGATGGGACTCTGCATTTCAGATATCGACTATTTGTTTCTAAATAGTAACTATTCCAATAGTGACTAGTATATATTTAAATTGTACTTGTAACTATTCGTTAGATACTAGTTCTTATTATTTAGTTACTAGTAACTATCCCAGTAGTTACTAGTAACTATTTAATGTTTACTAATAACTATTTCCCTTTTACTAGTAACTATTGATTAGATACAAGTACCTATTTATCAGTTACTAGTAACTATTCCAATAGTGACTAGTATCTATTTACATTTTACTAGTAACTATTAGTAATGTACTAGTTCTTCTTCTTTAGTGACTAGTAACTATCCCAATAGTTACTAGTAACTATTTGATGTTTACTAATAACTATTTCCCTTTTACTAGTAACTATTGATTAGATACAAGTACCTATTCATTAGTTACTAGTAACTATTCCAACTGTTACTGGTAAGATCTTTATTCTTACTAGTAACTAGTGCTGATTTACTCGTCATCGGTTATGACTAGTCCAAATGACTAATTGATAGTTGAACGTACATTGTTACTCGTAGCAATGAAAATGTTATTTTTGGTTATTACTTGGTTGTATTTTTAATTATATTACTTTGGCTGCAGGTTAAGGCCCAGAAAGCAGTGGGGTTCCTGGCTTTATAAAGTTGCTTTGGACGTGTTATTACAGTTGCAGACCACAATGGTCACACACTGCTCGATAACTTGCGATGCTGTATAACAAGGTAACATACCAGTTAGATGCCGTTATTGATGACGTCACTCATATCCGGTCTCCACCTCCGCTTACTCCTGCGCCACGTTACGTCAGTGTGGTGCATTCTTGGTTTCATTGATGAGGTGCGTTTGTGTTTGGATTCATTGAGCAAGTGGGTTTGTGTGTGGCTTCATTGAAGACTCTGCCCGTACAGGATTTATTGTGCCCCACCAGGCTTTCCGTGCCAGAGACGCCACTGCCAATGATGTCTGCTAACATGTCTGGCGCAACACTGCTAAAGGTTGGCGGAGGGATCCCTGACCTGTCAGCCAATTCCCCTTGAAAAGTGCCGGCTGCCAGACATCCCAGGTTTCTCAGGACTTGAAGTGGGACACTTGGTTTCTGCAGGTGCTTCTCTGTAAAGCTGGACCTGCTGCAGCACGGAGATCCGAGAGAACAGCTCTTGATAATCAGGACCGGCTAATTAGCCACCTGTCATCATTGGCCAGTAAATCTTGCTGGTCTCTCAATTATATATTTTTTTTAATTTGGACTCCTCCCCATTTTTCTCCCCTGTTGTACTTGGCCCCAAATACCCCACTCTTCCGAGCCGTCCCGGTCTCTGCTCCACCCCCTCTGCCGATCCGGGGAGGCCTGCAGACTACCACATGCCTCCTCCCATACATGTGGAGTCACCAGGCGCTTCTTTTCACATGACAGGGAGGAGTTTCGCCAGGGGGACGTAGCGCGTGGGAGGATCACGCTGTTCCCCCCCAGTTCCCCCTCCCCCCCGAACAGGCGCCCCGACCGACCAGAGGGGGTGCTAGTGTAGCGACCAGGACACATACCCATATCCGGCTTCCCACTCGCAGACACGGCCGATTGTGTCTGTAGGGACGCCCGACCAAGCCGGAGGCAATACGAGGATTTGAACCGGCGTGCTGGCAGGCAACGGAGTGGACCAGTTTGGATCAAGTGTCCATGGAGGACCTCACATTCTCCCATCAATTGTGTCTTTTATAAATCCCAAAGTTTCCTCAGAAAGTGGCTCACACCTTCTTTTGTACCAATGCAACATTTATAAATGAGGCCCCCGAAGACGCAGAGTGAGCCCTCGCTTTGATCTGAATAGGCCCCAATCTTCACTCTGGAATTCAGACTTGGGCAAGTCTGAGACCTTTTTAAACCCATCCATCCATCCATCCATCCATCCATCCATCCATCCATCCATTCATCTATTATTCAAACCGCTTATCCTACTCTCAGGTCGCGAAGAAGCCTATCCCAGCAGTCATTGGGCGGCAGGTGGGGAGACATCCTGGATAGGCCACCAGGCCATCGCAGGGCCCCTTTTAAAACCACATCTGACAAATGTGATGTCGGTTAATCCAGTTTAACAGGTTTAATTTTAAGACTAGGCTTAATTGGCGTTTGGAAACCCGCCCCCTGCAAAACGGCGGCGTGGTGGCCCAGTGGTTAGCACTGTCGCCTAGCAGCAAGAAGGACCTGGGTTCGAACACCCGGGGTTGTCCAACCTTGGGGGGTCATCCCAGGTCGTTCCCTGTGTGGAGTTTGCATGTTCTCCCCTAGTCTGCGTGGGTTTCCTCCCACCATCACAAAGACATGCATGTTAGGGTTAACATCCAGGGTCTGTGCCCTTGAGCAAGGCACTGGAAAGAAGAAGTGGGGTTGGTCACCAGGCGCTGCGCTGCGGCTGCCCACTGCTCCTATACAATAGGATGAGTTAAATGCAGAGCTGGATTTTCCCCCAAGAGGGATTAATGAGATATGTCACAAATCAAATAAATAATAAAAAAAAGCTCTATGCCCAAGTTTCTTCATGATTTAGCAAACCTGGTAGCTCAACAATGGTATGATTATGATTATGGAGGCTGCAGTAACTAAGCATGCAGCTCTCCATTGCTGGCAGGTTGCTCCGGTTAAGGATGTGCCAAAGGCCTTGAAGGAAAACGTCAGTATCCTGAAGAGGAGGCGCTCGCTGACAAATGGTGCTGTCACCTCCGATATCGACGTATATTCATCAAGCGTATTACACACACTTTCACCGACACGAGAAAACATCAGATCCCACTGTTCAGAAGTTAAATAACTACAGCATGTCCTGTATCTGGATCTGGCTTTCAGGTGGTTTTACAGCAGCTCGCAGGAAGTCTTGTCCAGGGGGCATATTTAAGGAAACGATATGCGAACCGGTGATGGATTGCTCTACCCTGCGTCCACTCTTGACTCCCCTAGTAAATGAAGGTGCGTTTCCGCATTGACACCAGTCGTAAAAAAAAGAAAACACGAGCTCTATAAATCTGAAAATGTCGGACCGCGAAACACCGGAAGGAAACACAGAGCGCGAGCACGGTTCCGCGGGACATAATCCTGCTCCTGGAGGGTGCGAGGATGGTGATCAGCGAGGGCATCCTGTGAACTGATGCAGACGGGGGTTGTAAATCGTGCGGCAGACAGACGTGTTCCACCTCCCTGGCCGGGTGGAGCAGACTCGGAGGGCAGCAGAGGGGAGGCGGGGTTGTAAAGGTGCAACGCGCCGGATCTGTGTGAGTGACACTTCCGCACCAGATGGATCGATGCCCTTTTTCTGTGCTGTGGAACTGGAAACATTTTACATTTAATTTATTTCAAGGTTTATTCTCCCGGGGGGGGGGCAGCCGGGTGGGCGTGGCGGTCTATCCCGCTGCCTAGCAACACTGAGATCGCCGGTTCGAATCCCAGCGTTCCCTCCGGCTTGGTCGAGCGTCCCTACAGACACAATTGGCCGTGTCTGCGGGCGGGAAGCTGGATGTGGGTGTGTGTTCTGGTCGCTGCACTAGCGCCTCCTCTGGTCGGTCGGGGCACCTGTTTGGAGGCGGGGAAGCTGGGGGGGAATAGCGTGGTTGTCCCACGCGCTACGTCCCCCTGGTGAAACTCCTCACTGTCAGGTGAAAAGAAGCGGCTGGAGACTCCACATGTATGGGAGGAGGCCTGTGGTAGTCTGCAGCCCTCCCCGGATCGACAGAGGGGGTGGAGCAGAGACCGGGACGGCTCGGAAGAGTGGGGTAATTGGCCGGATACAATTGGGGAGAAAAGGGGGGGGGTAAAAAAAACATTATCTGAAGGCATTTGGTTACCTACAGTACTGTGACGTTCAGCAGGCTCAAACAGCCGACTGATTGGACGCATCTGGTATTCCAATTTCAAGTCTGGAATTCCCTCTCTGGCCCTCACACCTTCTTGCTGCTGTTCGATGACGTTGGGTTGTTGGACAACCCCAGCTGGGACCTCTTCAGCCATACCAGTAGGACAGTGTTCAACGCCATGTTGTGCCGGAAGTGCCTCTGAACTGAGCATCTTGTACGGATCATCACCAAGCACACTGTTGATAGTCGTGCTGTCTGCTTCCATGCCGGTCGGCATGCCATGTGTCCAGCTCTGAGTGGCTGTCTTCTGTCCTCAGACTGGGATGATCCCAGGCCTTTCAAAACTTATTCAGCCTACTTTGAATTTCTGGGGGGGGGCAGACAAGCTCTAGCGATATCTAGTGGATGCCATTTGCTGCGTCAAGGATGGCAGTGTCCTCAAGGCGGTACAATCTATTGTAGAAATACTACACAACATGCAGGAACACACCCCTCCAAAGGCGCTCTATCCTGTGATGGTGGACATTTTCCCCTGCGATCTGACTTTAATGCTCTCCAGCTTGGACAGTTGTCATGATCAACGCGACATGCGAGTTTTCCCCAGCACGACCAGATCGGACTCTGGATGGGAGTCCATACAGGCACGTTGCGTTTAAAAACTAGAATAGTTACTAGTAACTATTAGAATACTTTCTAGTAACTAGTTACTAGTAATGAACAAGTAACTAAATAGTAACTAAATAAGTACTAATTACAAGTGAAACTGAAATATGTGTGATTGGATCAGTGAGTAGTAACTAAAAGTAAGTACTAGTAACGTTAGAATAGTTACTAGTAACTAGTTACTAGTAACGAACTAGTAACTAAATAGTAACTAAAATAAGTACTAATTACTAGTGAAACTGAAATATGTGTGATTGGATCAGTGAGTAGTAACTAAAAGTAAGTACTAGTAACGTTAGAATAGTTACGAGAAGTCTTGAGGGATACATTTGATTTGATTTGATACATGTTAACACGGCTCGTCATATCAGACTACGGTATTCCAGACTGACAATGTATCCACAGTGAAACTGGCTACATAGTGAGGGCCGTGAAAACCTCTCTAAAGTCATTGTAACGGAATTAATCGGCGCGATCAAAACTAAAAGATGAAACGTGTTTCACTTTTTTTTTCCTGTTGTACAAATTTAATGAAATAAGTTTATGCATCTCACGTGCCGTCCACGTACTTCGCAGCGCCTCTGATGGTTCAGTCTTTTCTTTCAGAAACAAAAAAAAAAAATCTTGGCTCCAAAAATTGCCAGCACTAATATGTAAGATCAAAAATGAATACCTCGCAAAAAATCAATACTTAATTTTTAGACTGTCATACATAATGGGCCTCGTTTATCACAGTACTTACGATCACGGGTTTGCATAAATCCTTTATAACGACGCTTGCACGTGGCAAGTTTTCGGGAATCCGCCTTGTTCCGAGGCCGGGCATACATGAGACCCTCCGTGCTGTCGCCACAGTTTGACGCCCCCCCCCCACTTTCTCCCCAATTGTATCCGGCCAGTTACCCCACTCTCCCGAGCCCTCCTGGTCGCTGCTCCACCCCCCTCTGCTGATCCGGGGAGGGCTGCAGACTACCACCTGCCTCCTCCCATACACGTGGAGTCGCCAGCCACTTCTTTTCACCTGACAGTGAGGAGTTTCACCGGGGGGGGGGAGGTACTGCGTGGGGCGATCACGCCACCCCCCCCCAGTTCCCCCTTCCCCCTTCCCCGGAAACGGACGCCCCGACCGACCAGAGGAGGCGCTAGAGCAGCGACCAGGACGCATACCCACATCCGGCTTCCCACTCGCAGCCACGGCCAGTTGTGTCTGCAGGGACGCCCGACCAAGCCGGAGGTAAGGCGGAGATTCGAACCGCCGAGCCCCCTGTTGGTAGGCAACTGAATAGACCGCCATGCTACACGGACGCCTTCCGGTTTGACTTCTAATGCGAAACTTTCATTTCCATCCTCTCGAGAAGTGGTCATTAAAAAGTCTTGTTGGGGCGAGCTTTGTGCTGTGCCAGGCACGCGGGACTATGTAGGAAGATCAATAAACGACTAAAGAAAACAAACCCAACGTGCACAGAGGAAGAGGTTGGCGAACAATAAGTGGGATAGACGGAGAGATGAAGAATGTAGACAGGAGTACAAAGAGGCGCGGCGTAAAGCGCAGAGAGGGGTGGCGTATGGTGAGTTGTATGGGAGGCTGGGGAGGAGAAAAGGACTTGGCCAGATCGGCTAGACAGAGGGACCGAGGTGGGGAGGATGGAAATGTGCTGACAAGTGAGGAGAGTGTCTTGAGGAGGTGGAAGGAGTAATTTGAGGGGCTGATGAATGAAGAAAATGAGAGCGAGGGAAGGTTGGAGGATGTGGGGATAGTGAATCAGGAAGTGTGGCGGAATAATTAGGAAGGAGGAAGTGATTTGTGACAGAAGGGTACCAGCGAGAGTTCAAGGGAAGGTTTAGAAGATGGTGGTGAGACCAGCTATGTTGTATGGTTTGGAGACAGTGACACTGATGAAAAGACAGGAGGTGGAGCTGGAGGTGGCAGAGTTGATGATAAGCTCTTCACTGGGAGTGATGAAGAAGAGGTTTAGGATCGAGCATATTAGAGGGACCGCTCAGGTTGGACGGTTTGGAGACAAAGCAAGAAAGACAAGATGGAGGTGGTTTGGACATGTGTGGAGGAGAGATGCTGGGTATACTGGGAGAAGGATGCTGAATATGGAGCTGCCGGGGAAGAGTAGAAGAGGAAGGCCAAAGAGGAGGTTTATGGATGTGGTGAGGGAGGACATGCAGGTGGCTGGTGTGACAGAGGAAGATGCAGAGGACAGGAAGAGATGGAAACGGATGATCCGCTGTGGCGCCCCCTAACGGCAGCACCCAAAAGTAGTAGTAGTCGTAGTAGTAAAGAAAGCAATTTCAAGATGCTATTTATGGGAGATGAGATGTTTGCAATAATTGATGGCCAAGGCCTACCACTGACTGCCCTGATGTTTTATATTTAGTTAAGTGATGACACCGACTATGTATATTCCAACCCACGTGCCGTCTGGGCTCGGATATTTGGCAACTGGCACTTCTCCAAAGCGAGGTCAATGACAAATCCCCCATGAGTCACACTGCCCCCCTGTGCTGGATTCTATTGTAAAAACCACCTTCACAGTAGGCCTACAACGACCCTCTCTGCGGCTCCCAGTGCCAACTGGGCATCGAACCCTTCTTATTCTATCTGGCTGGGTTCACTAATACAGCTGGAGCCGCGGTTTGCATGCATGCATGCTTGTCTCCGTCTGTTTGTGTTGTTGTGCATATTTGCATGCATACGGACTTGTAGCGTGACTGTGCAAACGAATATTCATGCGGCTTTGTCTCTTCGTGCATACAGTACGCAGACTATGTGTGTACGAGAAGCCCAATCGTCTCCCCTCATGCCCCCCCTCCCCCCCCGCCTCCTCAGAGATCATCTTGATGCCTAAATACCCGTTAATTATTAACCGCCCTTTGATTGCACCCTCGCCCATTATTAGCTCCTCATTTCATCTCGGAGAGCTGATTCGCATTTGCCCAGCGTGCGGCTGCATTCTGGGAAAACGTGTCGCGTGAGCGACCCGGGGTGTGAGCCTCCTCGGAGCAGGGGTGCCGGTCTTTCACCGGTGACAGGATAATTGATGGCTCGAGGTGTTGTGGCAGTCGCTTCAGACCGGGGAGGAGATTTGTGTCGAGGGGGCTGTGTGTGTGTGGCGGGGGGGGGGGTATGGTGGAAAAGCATAAACTTGAGCAAGACACTTCACCCCCCTCCCACCTCCGCCCCCCCCCCTCACTGCGCCCGTGGAGTTGCCCGGGACGAGGCTGGGTTGGCTGCATGGCACCTCCTGCAGGGCCGAGTTTCCTTGTGACGCTCCCTCCCAATATGTGACCACGAGAGTGTGTCACATATCGATCTCTATCCAATCAGGGTTTGCATGTACAGTTACCCAACGTGGCAGATAATTCCGGCTTATGACGCGTATGGGGCATATCTCATATTGATGGAGTGCCCCCCCCCCCCCGGTGTGATAAGCTGTATTGATTTTCCCACCTAAGAAGGACAAACTTTGTTTAAACTCCGAGAGAAAACAAGGCTGAGAGCGGGGCACCTTTCAGTTTGTAACTAGCAGCATCGGCGTTGCGGACGGGCCTTGGGGGTCCGGGCCCGTCCACTAAGGTCACTGTGCCCCCCTCGGCTGACAATAAATAAATAAATAATAAGATTGATACACTTGTACAGCTATAAGTCGAATTAAGTCATGCAATTTGGTAACGGAAGGCTTTTTTTGAGGGGGGGGGGTATTTTCCCCCATTTTTCTCCCCAGTTGTACCCGGCCAATCACCCCACTCTTCCGAGCAGTCCTTGTTGTTGCTCCACCCCCTCTGCCGATCCGGGGAGGGCTGCGGACTACCACGTGCCTCCTCCCATACACGTGGAGTCGCCAGCCGCTTCTTTTCACCTGACAGTGAGGAGTTTCGCCAGGGGGGGACGTAGCGCGTGGGAGGACACGCTATCCCCCCCCCCCAAAATAAAAACAGGCTTCCCGACCGACCAGAGGAGGCGCTAGTGCAGCGACCAGGACACACACCCACATCCGGCTTCCCACCCGCAGACACGGCCAATTGTTCCCTTGGACATTGATTTATTTATTTATTTATTTTTTAGTTTGGATGTGTTGGTTTGGGTATGTGTGTCCTTGTAGTTTTTTGCATGTGTTATTGTGTTTGTGTTGTGCTGCTGTGGGCTGGGGCAATGACCTTTGGTTTCATTGCATGTACACAAGTGCATGAAGTGAAATGACAAAGCCTTCCTGATTCCTCATAAATGGTCACAGCAGTTTGCATAGGAAACTGATTGCTGGTTCTGGTTGTGATGCAGCTGTACCGGTTCCGGTAGTTATGCCACGGTGGGGATACCTGCAGTCAGCTGAGACTGGCCAAGTCACCTAGATGCGCGATGAAACATTTCTCCCTCTCAACATGTTGTCCAGATGAAGGGATTCAGCTTTCTGGGATCTCCTTACCTGGATTACTGAGCATGCATCCAGACACTTCGGCGAGCCAGCTTGTCAGGGGACGCCAGGCCCATCATCTCCTTCTGCGGTCGAGCAACAGACGTCAGGAGCAGGTACCTCCTCCGCTCACCTGCAAACACCAGATCGATCAGATTGTCTTATTAGTAATCCATGTTGATTTCGGCAAGGCCAAAGACAATTGTCCACATCGTGGAAATTAAAGTTCTAACCAAACCTCAGCTTCCTCTGAAGACCACCAGACATGCGAAGTAGGTACCTCCTCCGCTCACCTGCAAACACCAGGCCCATTATATTGTCTTAAACCATGTTGATTCTGGTTAAGCTCTACAATTATTTATTTTTTTAATGTATTGTCTTATTTGCAATCCACATTGATTTTGGCAAGGCCAAAGACAATTGTCCACATCGTGGACAATAAAGTTCCAACCTAAGCTTCCTCTGCAGTCGACCAAAAGATGTCAGAAGCAGGTACATCCTGTGCTCACCAGCGAGCACTAGACCATTTATCTTCCTCTGAAGACCCACTTCATCACCCTATCGATGCTGAACCGATCGATCCAGCTGACTGTAGATGGTAGAAGCTTCCATTACCACCATATGTACAGGACATTAGTGAATGGTGAAAAATTAAAGTGAAGTTGGCGTATCTACTCAAGAAAGAGCCATGCGGTATATTGCTTCTGCTCTAAGTTATTTTACAGAAAAACGATTTTAGATTAGTGACAGATGGACTTTCTCACTGTAGCAATATAGAATAGGTTTGAAAGGCCATGAAAGCACATGCACAGCATGGCACCATGCAAGGAATTGTTACTGCCCCTAAAGACGGGGAAGGCTATAGGCCAGGCAAGAAATGTCTCTCTTAGAAGTGGAGAGGAAATACTGGCGAGATGTCCTGACTCGCTTGGTCTCCATTATCCAGTCTGGGAGAAATCTTGCCTTGAGTAACACTTTATATGAACAAAACAATGGAAACGTTTTTAAAACAGGGCGGAGCTGCTCGCCAAATGGGATCCAGTAATGAAGCAGCACATTGGTCAGCTGCAAAACAGCCAGTGCAGTTACTCCAGCTACTACTACTACCACTACTACTACTACTTCCAGCTGCTACTACCACAACTACTACTACTAGTAGTAGCAGCAGTAGCAGCAGTAATAGTAGTAGTAGTAGTATTACTACTAGCACAACTACTACTAGTTATTCCAGCTTATTTTGGAAATACTATCCAAAATAAGCTGATCACCTCAAACAGTGGGACAATTTTGGATGCAATGGTGACTGAAATCAGTCAAAGTCATCATCATCATCCTCCTCATCATCATCAGGTCAAGTATTCTCGGATGAAAAGTCAAAGTACTACGCAATAATTTTGTATTGTACTCCTGACTTAAACCAGATATCAGTCATCACCAGGATTGTCAAAATGGATTAAATGCCCCAAATAAAAGAACACTTTCTAGGATTTGGTGTGGCTTCCCAAACAACAGGCCGAGGTTTGTCGGAAATGATTCCGGAAATACTCGATGAGCTGAATGTTCCCTTTGATGACGGCAGAGAACCGTCGTGTGACAACGGGGCCAAGATGGAGAAAAATCCTTGAGCACTCTACGTTCCATGTGGAGCACACGTGCTGAATCCGGTGGTGACTGATGCAGCAAGAGGATCCACAGAAACTGTACACGCTCTTCTCTGCAGCGCCACAGAGATGGGCAATCTTGAAGAATTATGTGAAAGTTATGCTGAAGTCCTGGAGTGAAACGTGGCGGGACAGTCACGTAAATGGTTTTGAAGCTGCACTGCTGGAGGCCAGGGATAAGGCCACAGATGCTCTGACGACGATTGGAGCACAAGCTTTTGCAGAGGAGTTTTGGTCATACCGCTTCCAAATGTGCACAGTAGTATGGTACGATACCCTTCACCGAGCAAGCCATGTAAGCGAGCTCCTATAATCTGCCACAATGCGGCTTGATGTCACAGTGGACAACCTCATGAGGGCAAAGACCTCATTCGCAAGCCTCAGAGGCACAGGCTTTGCTGCAGCTCGGGCCTCTGCTAAAGACCTTTGTGAGGAAATGAATGTGGAGGCTGTGCTGAAGGAGAAGAGACACGTTTAGCCTATGAAGCCCGAGATGAACCTTCCAGCGATGCAATAAAGAGGCTGGAAGCTACGTTCTTTAATGCTATTTAATGCAGTTGTGGACAACACCAATGAATCATTGGATGGACGTTTCCAAACACTGGGCAAAGTGACGGCAAAATTTGGAGTGCTACTTAACTTAAAAAAATGGATGATGTGGCATTGTCCACCCGGTGCAATAAGCTAGCTCTGTAGTCCACTAACCTCTGGAGATGGAATGGACATTGATGGAAGGAAACTGCCTCTTGAAATCAAAACCTTGCCAAACCTCCCTTCAGGTGACTTGACAGCAATAGAGCTTCTCTGTCTCATTCAGAAAAGGAGGAACTGCCCCCCCCAAATTGTGGATTGCCCTGAGAATTGCTTGTGCTGTCCCGGTGACAGTGGCATTAGCAGAGAGGAGCTTTTCCAAGCTGAAGCTCATCAAGACTTACCTGAGGTCACCAATGACTCAAGATCACATCAGGATCTTGCCATAATCAGTGTCGGTGATGATATTGGCCAGCAGCGTTCCTGTGATGATGTCATCGACGACGTCACTGCCCAAAAAAAGTCTAGGAAGCGAAAGTTTTGAAGATAGTGATGACGGTGATAATTGAAAGCCTTCTGTTTCAATTTTCATTTTGATAATTGTGTGTAATTCGTTATTTGGTCATAATTAATTTAGACCTTTATCTTTATGGCAGTTGTATTATACTCTATAAATAATACTTTAGGTGTCTGGTTTGTAAAATGGTTTGGCACTTTTATCTTGATGTTATTAGTGTCACCCTTGTAATAATTAATTTACATTAATTCTTGTTCATAATTTTACAATCTATTGAAAATATTGTCTTTTAAAAAAGTCGTTTTATTTTGTTCATTATTTATAATTTGCATGTTTGGTTTGATTTATTTGCATGTTTGGTTTGAAGTTCGTTAAATTAAAATGATTTGTTATGTGTAACAGCAGCATTTGGCCTCATTTATGTGACGCAGATCTGGTGTGTATTCATGAGTGCTTGAAATCAGGGCCCCAAAAAAGCTAGAAATTTCAATGTAGACTAGAATCCATCCAGTGTGTTACTGTGTAATTTTATATTTATGCCACATGTTATATGTTAAAAGCCACGTGAAATGATTCATGATTTTTTTTTCTTACATCATTCAATCAACATAAAACTGAATTCTGGGAATCATAGTCAACTAAATCAGCATGCAGCTTTGTCTAATGCCATCGGGTGGAAATCCTATTGTGCAGCTTTAATGTCAAAAAACCATTATCTTCAGTAAACTGATGTTACCCAGTCTTCTACCATCCATCCCATTGTAAAATGCTGAAAAATTGAAAAAAAAAAATCATAAAATTTTTGGAAACAGAGTGTGCACTTCTACTGTACCGTTTCACACCGTAGAGAATTGATTGAAATAATGGAGCATAAAAAACTGCAGCAAGCTCAATTTAAAGATTAAACGTTCCCCCAAATTCAAATTGTAAAAATACTGTTGGTACTTTCTATTAAATGGAATTCGTCAGTCATGAACGTAATTGCCTATTTGCCATCTGTTGGAAGACATAAAAAGCTATTCCGGATAGAAACTCGTGTGACATCTATTCTTGTAGGGTAAAGACAAGCCATTATCAGTTGTCCTTACTCTTTTGAGGCATGCTGATGGTGGAGAAAGCCAACCGTAAAAGGTGACTTGCTTATAGTCTTGACAGTAACATGACAGTACAGTAGTTGGCCCGGTCTCCTCACCGTCAGGAATGCTCCTGGCTGAAATCCCTTCCTTGTGTGTGCAGTTTGCATGTTCTCACTGGGGTTTCAAGAGTTTTCCAGGGATACTTGAGTTTCTTCCCAAAGCCCCAAGTCATGTGCTAGATAAACTGGAGACTACACTGCCTGTCTGTTTGAATGGTACAGTTGTGTGTAGTTGTTGTTGTTCGTGGATACTGTGGTGGACTGATGACCCATCCAGGGTGTCTTCTGCCCAGTGCATGCTGGGATGTCAACCTGGACTGGCATTAAGTAGGTGTGGAACATACAAGCGGCACACAAGTGTGTAACCAGTTAGCAATGTACTTCTATTTTTCTGTCTGACTCCTTGGCTTCATGTATTTATCAGTGCAAAACTTGCTGAAGTCAAGGTCGGAATGGTTGTTTATGTAAGCTAGAGCCCACAGTTATCACACTTTCATTCATAATCTCCCCGTTATCCCAACACTCGGGTCTTCCCATTATCTTGCGCTTATTCAACTTCTCTAAACGCATGATAGATAGATAGATAGATAGATAGATAGATAGATAGATAGATAGATAGATATATTAGATCACATATACCAACACATATATAGACATGGCTGCCAAGCCTGCCCTGTGTTCACCTGGGTACACAGCCTTATGAAGGGCATACCCAGCCCAACAATGCTCTTCTGCTAATAGGCTATTGAGTAGCTCTCCAGCGACATATGGGCAACTTAAGTGCTCAGAACTTGTTCGGGGAGAATGCAACTCATCCCCCTTTCCCAGCCCAGACTCTCCTGGTTTGGCTGGGTTTCGAAACAACTCATAGGCTTGGCTCTGTAAACTTGAGGCTACTGCCACATTTAAAAAATTATGCAGTCAGTCCCCGATCTGGCCTCTGTTGTTAAGCCAATTACTCAATCCATCCATTATATTCTAGTATATTCTATTCCGATGCTGCATGTCTGGGGTTAGGGTGATGGAGGAATCAGAGCAAGCAGATGTACCCAAACACTCATCTGTACTTTTGTGCAGGGTTTTTGTAAGTGGATCTCAAGGTGTTCTCAAGTGCACTGGAATTTGTAATAACTCCACTGTTGCCTGGTTCAAACCCAAGGTCTTCATTCAGATGGACACAATTGACGTACATCTTTTCACTGATCTATTCTTCCCCTGTCTGGTTTTTCATCAATAGAATCATTTGGGGAAGTGTTGGCTTGGAAAGAAAATCTGTGCACACATGGTCGAGTACCGCTGATCTAAATAGAAGGGCCTGCGGGGGCGTCACATTTAAGGTCCTCTCCGATATTTGAGCTCCTCACTGCAGGTAGGGGTGTGCTACCACCCTTCAGACAAACTTAATTTCAGTAATTTGTATCTGCAATTCAACATTTTGGAATACTGTGCCAGGTTGAGGGAGCAACTACTGGCCGGTGAGCTGAGAGCTTTGCTTTGTGGCTTGCTCACTCATCATCTAGAACAAAGCCTGCATTACTTGCTTGGTATTGTGACATTGCGTAGGTGGAGTCTCCAAGCCCAGGTGGCTCTGAGAGCTACACAAGTCAACATCAGTGTGCTCCTGATAAGGACCCAACACAATTTTATTTGATTTTCTCTTAGCTAACTGAGCAGACCAAAACCAATTCAAGAAGCGGTCCTCTGAAAGTTCCCAAAAGTTTAAAGGACATGTTTCTTGGGCCAGCTTTATCGAGGCCCGCTTCTGGAGCCAGACGAGTGCCTAGGCCAGGTGGCCCCCGCATGTGGATTATCTGGGGATCAGATAGTATCTATATATAGCTTCTGTTATCTGGGACTGACGCGGCAATGTGGTGCTCTTGCCTTGCGAGGTGACAGCTGGCAGGCTGAAGGTCAGGGGACAATCTCGGCAGGACAAGTCCCGAGCAAAGGTGGCAGATCTTTACAGTGGAAAGTAGCTCTGCTATTTTCCTTATCAGAGGAAAAATATGGGTAAATAAAAACCTTTCGGCGGGAAAATACGAGTTAGCCCTGTGGTTCGGGAGGCCTTTCCTCACTTCTATTAAAGAGGAACAGGTTTCAACTTTTCATAAGGGTGGCTCTCCACCCTGTTCTGCAGCGATGGGCCCTCCAAGCGTCTGGCGGCCATGTTGTTGTGACCATCGTTTGATGAGCGTTAATCGCATTACCTTACCTAAAATGCTGTGGTGCGCAAAACTCTTTTAGTGCTGTTTTTGTGGACAAGATGAAGGTGGCCGGGTGTATTTCTTCACACGTTTGAGGGGAAACTTTGAAGAAGAAGAAGAAGAAAAAGAAGAGACAAGGCAGAAAGAGAATAGAGAATCACCGCACACATAATTCACCTCTGGTTTGTTGAGCGTTGGGGCCAGATTGTGTGTGGGAGTATTTTATTGTGTTGTACTCTCCACATGAAGAGAGCGCTCTGCAGCAGTAGCGGCGTTGTTTGGAGATGTTTGGCGATATATCTGTGCTGGTGTGTACAGAGAGAGAGAGGGAGAGAGAGAGAGACAGAGAGAGAGAGAGGGGGGGGAGAGAGAGGAGAGAGAGGGAGAGGGAGAGACTGCAGGGTGTTAGGCAACCGACAGCCACATGTAGAGAGAGAGGGGGGGAGAGAGAGAGAGAGGGAGAGTGGAAGAGAGACCGAGAGAGAGAGGGAGAGAGAGGAAGAGAGAGAGAGGGAGAGAGGGAGAGAGGAAGAGAGACCGAGAGAGAGAGAGAGAGGGAGGGAGAGAGAGGAAGAGAGAGAGAGGGAGAGAGGGAGAGAGAGAGAGAGGGAGAGGGAGAGAGAGAGGGAGAGAGGGAGAAAGAGAGGGAGAGGGAGAGAGAAAGTGAGAGAGAGGGAGAGAGAGAGAGAGAGAGAGAGAGAGAGACAGAGAGACAGAGACAGAGAACAGAGAGAGAGAGAGAGGGAGAGGGAGAGAGAGGGAGAGAGAGAGAGACTCTCTAACACATAGAGGGAGGACACATTTGCCTTCATGCAGTGAAAAATCATAAAAAAATCATCTCACCCACCTTGTTGGTGCTACTGATTGCAGTCATATCAGCATTCAGGGTTTTAACCGCTGCAGGACTGCCCAGCGTTATGGAGAAACGTCGCAGTGTACAACCATAAAATGTGACCGGGTCACTTATTATTATCATTATTATTATTATTATTATTATTATTATTATTATTATTATTAACAAACATTTAAATATACAGACATGTGCTCAACAAGATTTTAAAAACGGCTAAGAAAATCACCAAAAGGATAAAATAAAATATAAATAAGCAGACACAACAATTAACATTGGTGTAATGAACTACATTGTCATAAAACTAAGAGAAAGAACTCGTATCATAAACTATCAAATTATTCCTTTTTGAATAATTCATCTCAGTTTTTTCACACTGTTATTGCTTTTTTTTAAATCATTTATAAGTTCCAGAGTCTGACTTTAAATCCAGAAAAAAATGGGGGCGACTTCTGTTATTCTGCGTTTAGGTATGTGGAACGTACCGTATGGGGAGGGCAGATTTACGCTAAGTTCAGTATTAATTACTTATTCACGTTAAAATGTCGTGTTATGTTTAGTTTTGCACGGCACGTGATTCTTAATTCGATGCCAAAAAAGGTTCTTGAATTTATACGACGGTTGAACGGGTCACGTGTGGCCCTCCCCGCTCTCGTGGTTTCGCCGACGCGGCGCCACTTCCTGTCAGCCATTAGGCGTCGGGACGTACGGCAGCCGGTCAGGTTCCGCTCGACTCGTGCGCTGCTATCACTCCGGGCCACCTGGTGGCGATAGTACAGGATATGCATTTTTAATTTCATTAGAAGGGGATTTTTTTCTCCTTCTTCTTCTTCTTCGTCTTCTTCTTCTTCTTCTGCTTCGTCTTCTTTTTCTTCTTCTTCTTCTTCTTCTCCTTCGTCTTCTTTTTCTTCTTCTTCTTCTTCTTCGTCTTCTTCTTCTTCTCCTTCGTCTTCTTTTTCTTCTTCGTCTTCTTCTTCTTCTTCTCCTTCGTCTTCTTTTTCTTCTTCTACTTCTTCGTCTTCTTCTTCTTCTTCTTCTTCTTCTTCTTCTTCTTCTCCTTCGTCTTCTTTTTCTTCTTCTTCGTCTTCTTCTTCTTCTTCTGCGCATAATCACCGCCTCCCTGGCCCCAATATGGCGCCTCCCACATGCAACGGGGGAACCCAGGCGGCACGCGCTCTGTAAACAAAGGGCGGAAGTGGCGGTAAATACCGCTACGTCGTCATCTAACGTGCATCTTTTAAAACAGTCCGCCCTGCCAAGCAAGGGTGGTCGCGAGAAGGGCAACACGCGGGCTGCTCTGTAAGGGTCGACCGGAATGAAAGGCATGCGCGCTGCTGACCCTTCATTTACATGTTAGTGTGTAGGCCACTTGAGTACAGTGTGCTTCCTGTGTGTTCCCGCCATATGCTGCTGTAAGAAGATGTCGCCTTTTATCTGGCCCCTGGTGAGCTCAGGCTTTCGACTGCGAAGTGGACGCAAACGGAGGCATCGTATTGTAACGTGCATGGATAAGTAGACCCGTTAGGCTATCGGGTCTGACCCTTTAGTCGAGCGGTCGGCGATGCCTCCTGCGGTGCGGGAGATACGGGTTCGCGTCCCGGCCGCGACAGTTCCTGAGGTTCCCCCCCGAATTCGCTACAGTATATACACGAGTCCTGGTTAGAAGGAGGCAGAGACAGATCGGGATGCTGATTCAACGCGCAGTTGGGGTGTTCATGTTAACCCCGCCCCCCCCATCCATCCATCCTATTTATATGTTTGTTAACCAAGTGAGAATGGATATGTTAATGTGTTATAGATACTGTATACACGATTTCCAGAGCCTCAGAAATGGTAATAAAGGGTAGTGTAGCGGTCTATTCCGTTGCCTAGTAACACGGGGATTCCCGGTTCGAATCCCCGTGTTACCTCCGGCTTGGTCGGGCGTCCATACAGACACCATTGGCTGCGTCTGCGGGTGGGGAGTCGGATGTGGGTATGTGTCCTGGTCGCTGCACTAGCGCCTCCTCTGGTCGGTCGGGGGGGGGGCTGGGGAGAGGAAGTGGGAGAATAGCGTGATCCTCACACGCGCTACGTCCCCCCCCTGGTGAAACTCCTCACTGTCAGGTGAAAAGAAGCGGCTGGCGACTCCACATGTATCGGAGGAGGCATGTGGTAGTCTGCAGCCCTCCCCGGATCGGCGGGGGTGGGGGTGTGGGTGGAGCAGGGACCGGGATGTCTCGGAAGAGCGGGGGCAAAAACAAACCTCAGAAAAGGAACAGCAATTAAAAATAATCCCACATCGAATTCCTATCAGCTTTCCCTGGCTAGTGAGGAAAAGTGCGGCGTGTACGTCGAGACACGCGTCTGTTGAATTTAACGTTGATCAAAGATGGAAACGAGCCCGTGAAATTACCCAGAAACACGTCTCCGTCGTCCCGGAGCTGCATCAATAACCCAGCGTGGGGACCCACAGGGGGGGGTCAGGGTCAGCCTTGGCTCTGCTTGCCCCCGCGTACTTCGCCATGAAAGCGGCCACCACCTGGTCACCCGATTTCCTTTAAACGGCTTTCATGAATACTGGATCACGGGGAGACTTCTTGTCCGCGAGCGGCCAGGAATGGCGACGAAGCCCGACTCACGTCCCCCTCATTTCCGTCTTTAGATAAATGTTATGCACCCCCCCCCCCCGATCTGATTTAGCATCCGCTGCCCCGCGAGACAAACTCCTCCCGAAGATGCCCTGCATTCTGATGTGAGGCGCGCGGGTTTATTAGATTCTATGTATCCGTCAGTCAAACAAAAACTTGCTTCCTTGCCCCTCGAGACTCGATTTTTAGTTTGTTTGTTTTTTTTCTAATAAGCCGGAAGACGTGCACGGGGCGAGGCCACGGCCACGGCAAGGCGTCGCAGGATGCGAGTATGAAAGCAACCTTTAGGCGAGAAGAGCGAGGACATTGAGAGGGGCACGGGCGTCCGGGGGAGGGGGGAGGGGGGAGGGCGGGCGTGGTGGTCTATTCCGTTGCCTACCAACACGGGGGATCGCCGGTTCGATTCCTCCGGCTTGTTCGTCCCTATAGACGCAATTGTAGTTATGTGTCCTGATCACTGCACTAGCGCCTCCTCTGGTCTGTCGGGGGCGCCTGTTTCGGGGGGGGGGAATAGCGTGATGCTCTCACGCGCTACGTCCCCCTGGTGAAACTCCTCACTGTCAGGTGAAAGGAAGCGGCTGGTGACTCCACATGTATCGGAGGAGGCGTGTGGTAGTCTGCAGCCCTCCCCGGATCGGCAGAGCGGGGCCACTCGGAAGAGTGGAGCATCTGGCCTGATACAGTTGGGGGGGGGGGGACAAAAATGGAGAGGGGAGCCAACATCCGGCCGGTTCACGGACGCCGTGGTGGTGGAGGAATTATGAACTAATAAAATACAGCGCTAATCCGGTGGAAAGCTATTTGGGCTTGGCTCCTTAGCAGAGAGTGATTTGCCCCAAATCGGGGGCCGAGTTAAAAACGGCTGTTGCCATGGCAGAGGGAGGAAGTGCGACATGGAGCGAGAGCGAGAGAGAGAGAGAGAGAGTGACAGGTGGAGAAAGAGCTCGTGGTCCTGGCGTGAGATCAGAGGGGATGTTTCCAAACGCTGACTACAAACATTCCCGAATAATGAGACGCTCGGCTGTTGCCGGTGGCAGTTTGGTCAGCGGGGGAGCTGATGCCATGCACCACGCACACGCACACGCACACACAATGCTGTGTGGTATTTGGTTACCCATGATTGTGTGTCCAGTGCATATCCTCACCCACCAAATAGCAACACAGTGCTGCCTGCATGGTGCTATATTCGTGCAAAACTACAGTGAGTCGCTGGGCTTTTCTAAGAGGCTCTCTTGTTGAAGACAGCAGCAGTGTTTGCATTGACACACAAAAAGATGTGTGCTTCTTTTAAGCTGTGACCTTGCTAGCTACTCGGGGTCCCCTGGCCACCGGTCTCCTGGTTTGATTTGGTTTCTTTACGCATGGCAAATAAAATAAAAAAGAAAAGATGCAATGAATGATTTGAAAAGGAATGTGAAGGAGAATTGGCGGAAAAAAACATTCCAGAGCGTGAAAAGCGGCATTCTGCAGACAGCGATGCGGTGTGCACAACTTGTACGTATAAATCAATAATTCCGGACACAGCAAGAGACGGAGACGCAGTTCAGAACAGCGCCCGACAGTGATGCGTCCCGTAAACAGCCGTGTTACACAAGTACGATGAATCAGTCAGAGTCACAAGACACACACACACACACAAACAACACTCATTCATGATACACGCAAGGCTGCACAAACACTATCATTAACACAGTAGTGGTTGTCTGTGAGCAGTTTCTCAGATGTCGTGCCAGTCAGGTCTGTCGTAGTGGTAATTTTAAATCGGTCCTTTCTTGGCCTGTAACAGCAGAACGGGAGGTTTGATCCCCCCCCCCGACATGTTGGAACACCTGGACAGTCAAAAAAAAAAGAGCAGTACTCTCTTCCTTCTACAAATACCACCAGAGTTCCTTTGAGCAAGGCATCATGTGTTTAGTTTGGATACATGTGTTCTAGTTTGGATACATGTGTTCTAGTTTGGATATATGTGTTCTAGTTTGGATACATGTGTTTAGTTTGGATACATGTGTTTAGTTTGGATACATGTGTTTAATTTGGATACATGTGTTCTAGTTTGGATACATGTATTTAGTTTGGATACATGTGTTCTAGTTTGGATATATGTGTTCTAGTTTGGATACATGTGTTTAGTTTGGGTTCATGTGTTCTAGTTTGGATACATGTGTTCTAGCTTGGGTACATGTGTTCTAGTTTGGATACATGTGTTCTAGTTTGGATACATGTGTTCTAGTTTGGATACATGTGTTTAGTTTGGATACATGTGTTTAGTTTGGATACATGTGTTCTAGTTTGGATACATGTGTTTAGTTTGGATACATGTGTTCTAGTTTGGATACATGTGTTCTAGTTTGGATACATGTGTTTAGTTTGGATATATGTGTTCTAGTTTGGATACATGTGTTCTAGTTTGGATACATGTGTTCTAGTTTGGATACATGTGTTCTAGTTTGGATATATGTGTTCTAGTTTGGATACATGTGTTTAGTTTGGATATATGTGTTCTAGTTTGGATACATGTGTTCTAGTTTGGATACATGTGTTTAGTTTGGATACATGTGTTCTAGTTTGGATACATGTGTTTAGTTTGGATACATGTGTTCTAGTTTGGATACATGTGTTTAGTTTGGATACATGTGTTCTAGTTTGGATACATGTGTTCTAGTTTGGATACATGTGTTCTAGTTTGGATACATGTGTTCTAGTTTGGATACATGTGTTTAGTTTGGATACATGTGTTCTAGTTTGGATACATGTGTTCTAGTTTGGATACATGTGTTCTAGTTTGGATACATGTGTTTAGTTTGGATATATGTGTTTAGTTTGGATATATGTGTTCTAGTTTGGATACATGTGTTCTAGTTTGGATACATGTGTTCTAGTTTGGATACATGTGTTCTAGTTTGGATACATGTGTTCTAGTTTGGATACATGTGTTCTAGTTTGGATACATGTGTTCTAGTTTGGATACATGTGTTCTAGTTTGGATACATGTGTTCTAGTTTGGATACATGTGTTCTAGTTTGGATACATGTGTTCTAGTTTGGATACATGTGTTCTAGTTTGGATACATGTGTTCTAGTTTGGATACATGTGTTCTAGTTTGGATACATGTGTTCTAGTTTGGATACATGTGTTCTAGTTTGGATACATGTGTTCTAGTTTGGATACATGTGTTCTAGTTTGGATACATGTGTTTAGTTTGGATACATGTGTTCTAGTTTGGATACATGTGTTCTAGTTTGGATACATGCGTTCTAGTTTGGATACATGTGTTCCTGTAGGTTTTGAATATGTGTTGTCGTCTTTGTGTTGCACTGCTGTGGGCTGGGGGAAACGATACTTCATTTCATTTCATGTGAAGTGAAATAACAAATACAGTGTTCCTGATTTACATCGTTTTCATTCTCATCAGGCCATTCAGTGACCCCACGTGCCCTGTGGATGGGGGCATTGCCATCCTGGAAGAGACCACTCCCATCAGGACAGAAATGTCTCATGGTGATCTTTCAGAATAACTTTGCATTGATTTGCAGTGACCCTTACCTCTACAGGGACAAGTAGACCCAAACAATTCCAAGAACATGCCCCCCCCCTCCACCCACAGACTCACAGAGCCCCCAGACCCCCTCACCATAGGGGTCAAAATATGTGTGCGAGTGTGGATTTGAAGTTAGCACAGACTGCTGACTGCTCTTTAAACAATGGTAGATTTCCTTTTGCATTGTCTACTCTGACTTCGGCCCAGTGTGATGAAGAGTATCAGTATAATTAAGACCTTAATGACCTTTCTGGCAGGCTCCAATCACGTGCTCTGCACTCACACTGCAGCGTCTCTGCCAGTGATTTGCTCACGCCATCCTTGCATGGCATTATACTGAAATATAAGCATTTTAACAGCCAAACTGAAAAAGGTGCAGAAGAAGGGGGGGGGGGATCAGATTCATGTTTTGAACTAAAATGCATGTGATCCATTGCTAGACGGTTTCAAGAGCTGATAATTTCCTTCCCCTGCGAATGTTCTCTGAGCGTAACAACAACTGACAAACTCCCAACAACAGTGTTAACTTACGACCTTATTCTTCAGGACGGGGTGGGCGGGTGTTGGGGGGGGGGGCAGTTTACCTGAGCACAGATGTGCGTCGCCATAAGGTATAAGCCATTTGGGCTTATCCAGGCTTCTAAGGATTCTCATTCAGGACGCGTTGCCCACATGAAAGGAAATCTAGTCAGAGGGGCTCCATGAATTATGCAATGGCAGAGTGGATTTGCAGGTCTTGCTGAAATTAATATGATCCAGCGTGCTGAATAAAGGGAGCTGCAGGAGTTTCTCGGCAGAGGAGTCCGGCATTTTTTTTTCCCTCCCCTTTTTTGGGGCGATTTCATTTTGATCGGGTTTCAAGTTAATGTGGCCCACTAGGTATCTGATTACATGTGCCGTATATACGGTGTTCAGTGTGTCTAAATGCAAATTTACTGAACGTGTATACTCATACTCAACAAGTCCATTTAGCGTCTAGAAGTAATACAACATACAACACGTGTAGCCCTCCACCCATCCTTCCATTATCCGGGCCGCTTGTCCCAATCGGGGTCCCGGGATGCTGGAGCCTATCCCAGCAGGCGGCGGGCGGGACTACTCCGTTGACCTCCACACAGAGGACGACCTGGGATGACCCCCAAGGTTGGACAACCCCGGGGTCCGAACCCAGGACCTTCTTGCTGCGAGGCGACCGGGCTAACCACTGCGCCAAACGTGTAACCAGTTATTTAAGACAACAAATGTTGTGTATCAGCACCACTAAGGCAACTGGAGTTGAAGAGTTGTACTGTGAGTTTCAGGGTTATGCTGCCTAGCTATGTTCTCCCCTGTCGCCACCTTGCAGTCTCCAATCTCCTCCAGATTCTACCTCCTGCAACAGATCTAGTCCACCTGTGTGCACCTTTCTCCACTCTTATACGTCACCCTGCGTTCCTCCCTCTTCTTGAAATACATGTTCACCACAGCCATCCCCATCCCTCTTGCAAAATCCACTTCTGTCCTTCCACCTTTCTCTCTTGGACACCACACCTCCCCATCACCTCCGTTCCCTTCACCAACGTGCACATTGAAGTCGGCACCAATCACCACTCTCTCCTCCTTGGGTACCCTCTCCACCGCTTCATCCATCTCACACCCAACTTGCGGGGCATATGTGCAGACAGCATTCGCCAGACCTTTGATTTCCAGCTTCATACTCTTCACCTCCGACACACTTTCCCTTCAGGATCATGCCTACCCCATTTCTCCTCCCATCGACACCATTAGTAGATGTTTGAACCCACCTCCAATGCACATGGCCTTACTCCTCTTCCACCTGCTCTCTTACTACCGTCCTTCTCTCCATCACGTCAGCCAGCTCTCTCCCATTACCAGTCATAGTGCCAACATTCAAAGTTCTGGCTCTCGCCTCCACACTCCTACACTTCCTCATCTCCCGCTCCCTCTGGGCATGCCTTCCCCCTCTCCTTCTCCTTCACCCTTTAGTAGCATAGCTTCCACCTCACAAAGTAGTCCATCCGTTTGGTAGTGCGAACCATTGTGTGTAACTCGGATTTTTTTTTTAAATAATAGGCTTTACGGCGGTCTGTTGGTAAGTATGGTTCTTCATATGTTGGGCGTTCGACTTACGAACAACGACACGGCGTCATCACCATTTTAAGCCAGATCGCGTAAACATCGTTGTGTGCGTCGTGTTTCGACTTATGTTTTCATCTTTTCACCCTCGTAGTCGTGGCTTCAAACGTAAATCTGATGCAAGCGATGGTGACGCATCGAAGAAGAGGAAAACGATCACGATTGAAAGGGAAGTGAAAATAATCAAGTATTCAGAGAGAGGTGAAACGCTCTTATCGTTGTATCACTTATACCTGAGGGGGGTGGGGTGGGGGGGAGGCCAGCCCCGAGCGGGTTTTCGTTTCTGGCGTCAAACGGCCGGCCTCCGCCGGTCGTGACCCGCGCCAGGAACAGTGGCAGGTGGGGATTTGAAATGTAAGTAATATTTGTTTTTAAATATTGCTTAGATCTATACATTTATTATTTTTTACTTAATTATTATATTTATGATGTTTTAGGCGAAATATATACCTTATACTAAGTCAAAAATTTGACTAATTGACGCTAGATGTGAACCGTACGCAACTGTTCCGACTTACATACAAATCCGACTTACGAACAGACTCGAAACCGGAGCTCGTTCGTAATCCGGGGACTTCCTGTAGTCCCGTCCGAACACAGCTTAAGAAACGGGTCGCCGCACTGAAAATGACTCGCAGTAAATTAGATTTGCATTTTCAACAACGGCCTAAAAAAAACAAAAAAAAAGCCAACGTCGTTGTGTCCTTACATGTATTTCCAGCAGCGTCTGTGGAGACTGCTTCTTCTTCGTGGAGACGGCCAGCTTGGCTCTCGGCCCGGCCAACGGACGTCGGCCCTGCCGGTTTGGAGTGGAACTCCCCTGGGCAGCGGCACTGCTCGAAATGTGAGCCCGTGGATCACAGACAAAGAGAAAAAACAAGGCCACCGTGGCCTGCAGGGAATGTGGACTTGCAACAGGAAAAAAAAAGAAGAAGAAGAAGAAAAAAAAGGAAAATGTTGTGAGAGAAACACGACAGAAGATTGGTGAAATGCGAGGCCGCGTCTTAAATCGTTCACCGGAAGGACTCGACTCGGGGTTTGAAATGTTGCCCGGCCTCTGTGGCCTTTAAATGATCGCCACTCGCGTTTGCAGCCTTGTTTGTGGCTCGTCACAAGTCTGTGTGTGTGTGTTACTGTAGCTGAGAATTTATTAGTTTTGCAACACCTGAGTGTGGTGGATTTTTTTCTTACTTGAGGCAAAACTACTTTTCAGCAATGCTGTGTTTCGCTCATAGTCACGCCGGCACAGGACATCACCGGTTTCTACTGTTTTTATCCGTCTCTACTGCACCTCTGCGACACCACGCTGCGGGGATTTCAGGTTTAAAAAGAGGTGAACCCGTTGTGGCTTGGTGGAGAGGGTCTTTTTTTTCTGAAAGCGGAGGAAGGAGAGGAAAGCCTACGAGCCTCAGCAGTAACAGTCTGGCAGCTCATTAGGTCATATTCTCTAGCGTGTGTGAGAACTTGCCTAAAGTACCAAGTCTTTCTTTCTCTCCCAGAAAGCTAAGTATTAAAAGTGAAACCCAGTTAGCCAACTCTACAAGCCGGGGTCTGGTAGAGGGTTGTGGTGGTCAGGCTTGGGCCTGCAGCGTGCTGCAAAGGAAGCGGTGCTCTGAAGCCGAGATGGTGTAATGATGGTGGTGCTGTGGTCAGGCTAACATCCCTACAGACCACGCACCCCTACGCTCGCCAAGTGGTTTGGGCCAGAAGGTTACACTGAAGGGGAGATGAAGGGGATGAAACCATGTAAGGCGTTGTCTTGTTGCATGCTCAGTAATCTGGGGGGGGCGTGGTCCTCTGCCCCCCCCCTGGTGAAACTCCTCACTGTCAGGTGAAAAGAAGCGGCTGGCGACTCCACATGTTTCGGAGGAGACAGGTGGAGTCGCCAGCCCTCCCCGCATCGGCAGAGGGGGTGGAGCAGCGACCAGGACGGCTCGGAAGAGTGGGGTAATTGGCTGGGGAGAAAAAAAAGTGGGGGGGGGTCGTGTGTTTCCCCTCGTTGTCATGGCTCCGAGGTGTAAATCTGATGCCAGTGATGGTGATGCATCGAAGACGAGGAAAACGATCACGACTGAAAGGGGAGGGAGGCGAGATGTTCTTATCGGGTTTTTGTGTCCCTTACCAGGTGAGGCGGGGAGGTGAGCCCCGAGCTGGCTCTCGTTTCGGGTGTCGGACGGCCGGCCCCCCGGTCGCCACGGGCTCCGGGAGCAGTGGGAGGTTCGGACCTTGAAACGTAAGAAATGCTTCTTTAATGCATCTTCTCTCAATCAGCTGTTGATCGTTATTAATCATAGAAAGTTGTTCGTTAAACCGAGTCAAAGAGGGGTGGGCTGCTTATGCCCACCAGAGTATGCCAAGTGAAATGGGGCAATACCGTTTCAGCCCCATGTGGGGTGAGCAATGGTGTCAGACAAGTGGGAATTCTGTCTCCAGTTCTCTACCATCTATCCACTGAGGATCTGTCCAAGCAGCTGAAAGCCTGTAACGCTGGGTGCATGATGGGTAACACCTTGGTGAACCACAGTATGTATGCAGATGACCTGGTCCTTCTTAGTCCCTGTAGCGCTGGTCTCCAGCAGCTCCTTGATATATGTTGTGTGCACGGTGTGGAGCATGGTATCAAATACAATGCTAGTGAGAGTGTTGCCATGATCTACAGAACCAACCAGCTCAATTATCTAAAACTTCCTGATTTTAAATTGTCTGATAATAATATTGGGGTATGTATTAAGGTGAAATATCTTGAATATTTGATCACTGAACAAGTGACAGAAGGTGATGATATGTATAGGCAATGCTGCGTGATGTATGATGCACAAGCAAACACTCTCTCACGCAAGTTTAGTATGTGCACAGTTAGAGTGGAGATGCCTCTGTTCACAACTTAGTGTACACCACTTTATACTGCACACCTGTGGTCAAACTTCATATTGTACACCACTTTATACTGCACACCTGTGGTCACACTACATATTGTACACCACTTGATACTGCCCAATATCACAAATTGCAAATTACCTTGTCTTTGGTTGTTATGGACCCCGAATCTGCAATAACGTTTTGAGTTGAGTTGAGTCTCAATTGTACATACTGTACTGTAGTTAGCTTTATTATTATTATTATTATTATTATTATTATTATTATTACTGCATCATTATATTTAGGATGTTTTAAGTGAAATGTATACTTTAAATTAAGACTAACATTTGACTAGTTGACGCTAGATGTGAACTGTATGTAACTGTTCCGACTTACATACAAATTCGACTTACGAACAGACTCTAAAACGGAACTCTTTCGTAACCCGGGGACTACCTGTACATATTGAAATACATCTAACTAAAATACGAAGAGGCTCAAAAACAGAACTCGTTCGTAAACCGGGGACTACCTGTACATAATGGAATACATCTAAGCGAAATATGAACAGGCTCAAAAACGGAACTCGTTCGTAACCCGGGTACTACCTGTACATAATGGAACACATCTAACTAAAATACGAACAGGCTCAAAAACAGAACTCGTTCGTAACCCGGGGACTTCATGTATAACTGTTGTTGGTTTTTCATGTGTGACCCCCATACCGCCACACAGTAGATCAGATATGGTAAAATAAATGAACACTACAGAGTGTGCAGTGATTTATGACCCAGAATGTGTCTTGTTTTTTACCATGACTCATGAGGGTCAGGCAGTTATTTGCATATTTAATTGAAACAGTATGTTTATGTGTGATAAAAAATCAACAGTGATGGAAAAACAAACGAACGGGGGGCGGGGGGCGGAAACAGAACTGTCGCCCTTCAGAGTTCCCAAAAAAAGCTTTCCCCTGTGCTCCACTGCCGGTCGGATTTCGGCTGACGGACTCATTAAATCCTTTCACGGTCAACAATTAAAAAAAAGAAGAACAGAAAGGGTTCATGGTAAATGCTCTCTTTATCAACAAATTAATCAGTTCCAACATGTTCAACCCTACTGAATTAAAGGGGACCCGACCCCGGTGACACGTCTTCGTCAGACGCCTGCCTCAAGTCGCTGTGGACTTCCTTTATTAGCCTCGTCATCTCGCTCTCGAGCCGATTCCCCCCGACGCGCGGCGGTTCCTTTCAGCTTCCGAACCAGACGGTCCCAGCGCGTGATCTGGGACGATCTGCACCCGAACGGGCTCTGACGTGGCGCGTGCCCTCTGAGGGGAGGGGGCGAGGCACAATGACGCTCATCCGGCGGAGCCTGATTTTTACCTCAGCAGGAGCTAATTAGTCTTGTTTTAATTATTTATTTGTTTATTTTAATTGGAAGAACCCGTGTTACGTGCTGGTGTTGGTGGTTCCCGGCTGGCAGCTGTGGGTGACGGGCTCTACATGGAGCTCCTCCGGCTCTCAGCCCAACCCGGGCAGACCAGCGTGGGGCATGAGGGACGACGTGCTACCCCTCATCTCGTTGTCTCCGCACGTTTCAGGGGTGGCGAAGAAGCAATTAGCCGGCAATTTGTTCACAAAAGGTTCTTTTGCTGTCTTATTTATCTTCCTAGCACAGCGGCTATTCCACTCTCGTTTCGGTCCGCCAGTCTGTCCTGCTGTCTGTCTTCCTGCCAGGCGCCTGCGCTTTGTGCGTCTCCGGGGGGGGGGGGAGTTCTTCTGAAAGTGGATAAACTTCAGGGGAGGTGCTGCACTAACCTGCTATTTGCTTCACGGGAAGTCGAATCGGTTCATCTGGACACAAGGTTTAATGGAAGGGACGTGCCATCAGTCATCTAAGTGGCCTCTTCAGTCTCACCTGACTGCAGGTGTCCCCGCCCTTGTGAGCAATACAGTGGCATATCGACCCAAACCAACGACCGGTTCCATACGCAGATGTGCGTGACCGGTTCCTGGATTATTGAGCGTGCAGAAAGACTGCTGTTTGCTTCATTTCAGCTTGTGTTGTTCTGTTATCTGTATATATTGTATAGCTAGCTAGCTAGCTAGCCATATTTCTCTCTCTCTCTCTCTCTCTCTCTCTCTCTCTCTCTCTCTCTCTCTCTCTCTCTCTATCTAGCCATAGATCTCTATCTATCTATCTATCTATCTATCTATCTATCTATCTATCTATCTATCTATCTATCTATCTATCTATCTATCTATCTATCTATCTATCTGTCTATCTAACCATCTCTCTCCCTCTCTCTCTCTCTCTCTCTCTCTCCCTCTCTCTCTCTCTATCTCTCTATCTAGCCATAGATCTATATCTATCTATCTATCTATCTATCTATCTATCTATCTATCTATCTATCTATCTATCTATCTATCTATCTATCTATCTATCTATCTATCTGTCTATCTATCTGTCTATCTAACCATCTCTCTCCCTCTCTCTCTCTCTCTCTCTCTCTCCCTCTCTCTCTCTCTATCTCTCTATCTAGCCATAGATCTATATCTATCTATCTATCTATCTATCTATCTCTCTCTCTCTCTCTCTCTCTCTCTCTCTCTCTCTCTCTCTCTCTCTCTCTCTCTCTCTCTCTCTATCTATCTATCTATCTATCTATCTATCTCTCTCTCTACCTGCAGAGGTTATAAACATATATCAGTGTTTATTTAGCTATCTGTCCAAGTCCACCAATCATCAGTGTCTGTCCATCATCTCGCCTAACGCGTCGTTAAACCTGAACTGAGTCCAGGGATCCTGTCTGATGACCGCGTTACGACACGCTATCTACCCGTTTATACCCCGGCAAAGAGAAACCGTCTGGTGGGTTTCGATCCCGCACGAGCGAGACGTGACGTTCCAGGACCCCAGGGGGGGGGTGGATAAAGTAGTCCTCCGTCACTATCTCCGGGGACAAGTGCCTCTGTGTGACTCGTCCGGGCAGCGCGTATCGTCTATCAGCGCCCTGCAGAGAGACGCGGCCTTCACCCAGCGGTTGCGTCCCAGTCAAGCGAAGCAAGCCACCCCCCCCACCCCACCCCACCCACCCCCCCTCCGACCCCCCCTCCCCCCGGGGGGGACGCACGAAGCGCGGATCTCAAAACCTCCGGGTACACTGTGGAAATTGGAGGTTGTGTCGGTGGCTCGGCTGTGCTTTGTCATTACAGCGGACGTGTTTGGGTCCTGTCCGCGGGAAGCGCTGCGAGGGAGTTATCTCGCCCGGGCTCCGGTCGCAGATACGCGGCGCTGAATGGAGTGCGGGCAGCCAAACAGATCAACGCGGCTTGCCAGCCAGCCAGGGCCTGCATCGGTTTTTCACACACATCAAGATAAACGCGGCTGCTCAGATAGGTTTTCTTTTGCTCTCTCTCTCCCTCTCTCCCCCCTTTGGAACAACCCCGTCTTGCAGCCGGGTTCAGTTTAATGCACAGATAAGGTATAAACATACACCCCGCGCAGCCTCTACTCCAAAAAGAAAATACAGGAGTCGCATCTGTGGCATGGTAGAAAACTCGCTATCGCATCGGGGCATCTATGTTTTCTCGGGGGGAGGGATGGAGGGGGGGAAGTAAAGCAATTTGTGAAATTCCGCAACGCTTGGGTGCATTATTGACCTTCGCGCACCGGAGGCTGCACCGTTTGTGTTTTGCACAAACACACAAAACATGCAGACAAGCCGCTAACGAGGCCTCCAACCCGTTACCACCACACGGGTCGTCTACCCCGCTGCGACCCGCGGGAGGCGTTTGCTAAATCAGCGCCCCCTACCGGCGGCAGGAGGTACGCCACAGATAGTTTTCGCCTCTGCGCATTGTGGGTTTTTTATCTCCTTGTTGGCATCCTTTTTACAACGCCTCATAGACAGGCTAATGAAGTTAATTAGTCGGTAAATAGTGATTAAAAACACGTTAGAATATGTAGCCAGTGCGTTTTTGTGTTGTTGCGCCGTCCGGTATAGAAACTAAAATTGCTGTTGTCAGCACCACCGCTAGAGGGCGATTAGCTTTAAAACGTAACTATAGGTCGTAATAAGCTGCTTGTACAAACAACTTATGGAGTTTTTTTGGGGGGGGGGGTGGAGGACAGTCTCCACACACACTACTAAACTTATCTGGAAGGGGAAAGGGTTGACAGGACGGTGCACATTCTGTTTTCTAATATTTCTATTTTTTTTTTAATTACCTTGAACAGCATTATGATAATACATTGCATAATGAACACGCGCGCGCGCGCGCCCACACATACGCGCGCCCACACACATTTATGACCTGCATACACCAATTACCAGGACGTGCAATGAGCACTGGCCTCTGCCATTGCACCATACAGTGCAGATGGCTGCGGGGCGGTTGGTGTAAGGTTAGGTGAGGTGGCCTTGGCTGAGGTTCATGGCGGACGGGCCGCGGAAGAGCCAGAGGCACCGGGATGATGGGTACTGGAACAAATGCAAACGGAAAAGAGGCTCACGGTCCCGCGGTCCCGACTCAAGCTGACTCCACATCGTCCTGACACATGGAGCCCACATGCCAAGACGGAGGGGGGAGAGAGAGAGGGAGGGAGGGAGAGAAAGAGAGAGGCACACATAAAGTCTGCTTGCCTGCAGAGAGAGAGTGGAGGAGAGGGGGGATAAGAGGGTGGGAAGGGTGGAGGAGACGGGGAGAATCGACAGAGATGGCGCACACATGCCAAGACTGAGAGTGAGAGAGACGGAGCAAGAGAGGGCGAGCGTGAGATTAAGATGGAGGGGGAGAGAGGGGGAGAGAGAGAAAAAGAGACAGAGGGAGCTGGAGCTGCAGGAGTGCAACGAAATGTGCGTGTGCGGGGACACAGCGAGCGTATATGTGTGTGGGCGTGCGATGCGTGTCTGTTGTACAGTGTGTGGGTTTCTATACGTGCGTGTGCGTGCGTGTGCGTGCGTGTGCGTGCTGTGGCCAAAAGAATGGCCAGCGAGGCGGGGAACAGGCCAAGCTTCAGCGACGATGCTCCTCTAGAGCTTCTGACAGATGCTCCCAGACAAAACAACTATACTGTAACACACACACACACACACACACCAGCCCACGTGCATGAGCATTTAAGGAGGCAATGGAAATATGCACACACCACACTGAAGAACAAGGAGAAGAAAAACAACAACAACATTAACGCAAACATGCACCGAATCACTGAACAGCGTTTATGCAGAGACTGTTGTTCAAGTGCCTCCCTAAAGCGCCGAGGAGGTGGCGATCCACTGGTTTCACTTTCATTTCTGCTTATAAACTCTTATAAGGAGGAAGATCGCCGCCATCTTGACGGATTCCTCCCATCCCCTCCACGACGAGATAGTGGGGAGGATGAGCACACTCAGTCACAGACTCATTGCCCCCCCCCCGTCCCCCGGTGAACCACGAAACACCTCGGCCAGTCTTTTGTACCAACAGCCATCAGGATCCCACCCCCTGCCCCAACCTCGTCCCCCATCCCCTTCCTACCCACCCTCCTCCTCCGCCTCCCGCACAAGGACTGACTAGGATCGACTCCTTGAACCCCACATAAGGACTGACTAGGGCCGACTCCTTGACCCCCCTGAACCCCACATAAGGACTGACTAGGACCGACTCCTTGACCCCCCTGAACCCCACATAAGGACTGACTAGGACCGACTCCTTGACCCCCTGAACCCCACATAAGGACTGACTAGGACCGACTCCTTGATCCCCTGAACCCCACATAAGGACTGACTAGGACCGACTTATTGACCCCCCCCTCGTATAAGGACTGACTATGACCGACTCCTTGACCTCCACAGACCGCCCTTGAGCTCTCTGACTTACGATAAGGCTGACTTGACCTAGTGACCCACCTGACCGTACCGTACCTTGCATATTGCACATGGTGGACTGTTTTACAGTGTACAAGCTGCTACTGTTCACATACGTGTGTATATGCTACATATGCAGAACATATGTGAAGATGCTGATCTCATATCTATGACGTCATTTAATATTGTTAGTGTTCATGTTAGGTTTAGTATTGTTCTGTTCCCGAGGGAACTGACCTCTACTGTCTGTTTATCTATCTATCTATCTATCTATCTATCTATCTATCTATCTATCTATCTATCTATCTATCTATCTATCTATCTATCTCTGTTGCTTTACCCCGATGATGTCTTTTTTACTCTCTTTGTTGCTATCTACACCCGATCGACCCTTCGAGGGTGAGTAAACTTTATCTTATCCATTCCCTTGCCTGGTTCGTCTCTTCTCCTGTATCTCCACCTTGTCGTGGTGGAGAAGCTTGCGTGTACCAATGATCCCAAGAGCTACGCCGCCCGGAACTTGAAGGGGGGGGGGGGGTCCAGACGAAGCGCGATCCAACAAAGACCTCACCGGTGGAACTGGTGGAAGATGTCCCCAGGTGACAACGGCGGTGAAGGTGGATGAAGGCTACAACAGAGGGTGGTCCCCAATCCTCTTGGTTCTCCGTGCCATTGGACTCTGGCCACGTCCTGTTCGTGGGGTGGCTGCAGGCGCACCAGCCACTCCACGTAAAAAAGCTGTCACGTGCAGGCGTCCTCCTATAATGCGCCTCAAGGGCAGACCCCTACGCCCACCTGAAGACCGCGAGGGACCCAGAGGGAGGACGGTCATACTCGACCCCGAGTGACCGCCAGTGATGATGATGGTCTCAAACCGAACACTTGGCGACTTGACACCCGATCAAGTGGTCACTTCGCTTGTCAAATTAGCGATCTTTAACATGTTCAAGTGTTTTGCATCATTTTAAACAACAATATTAAAAATAAATTATATCATCTCAGGTTTCTGATGATCAGTGGTCTACAAAGAACGGCGGCGGCAGCGAATCGAGCGATGGTATTTTAATGGCTCTGTAGGTGAGGCGATGCGATGCTTGTTTGATGGGCTGCGACGTCACTGACTTCATCGCCTGTTTAAACGCCAGCACATTTCACACGGCGACGCCTCCGGCTATAAGTGGATCTGCCCGACGCTCTCGAGTCCTTTTAGCGCCACCGCGGCTCATAACGCGTCGTGTCCATCATATCTGTGTACGTTCTCGGATGAGAGCCCACGCACGCATCCGTCTCAAGCCAGGTCTGGAAGGCCGGGGGCTCTGCAAAAAAAGTCACGACGTCTCCACCGCTTCGAAAAACTTGCCCCAGTGGTCTAGTCAGGCAATTTCAGGAGCGGATGAAGCAAAGCGAAAGTGCCTTGCTCAAAGACCAGAAGAAGACACGTGTTTTGTTTTCCTCCCATTTTCTCCCCAATTGTATCCGGCCCATTACTCTTCCTGCTCCACCCCCTCTTCCGATCCGGGGGAGGGGGGGCTGCAGACTACCACATGCCTCCTCCGATCCATGTGGAGTCGCCAGCCGCTTCTTTTCACCTGACAGTGAGGAGTTTCGCCAGGGGGATGTAGCGCGTGGTAAGATCACGCTATCCCCCCCCAGGCGCCCCGATCGACCAGAGGAGGCGCTAGTGCAGCGACCAGGACACATACCCACATCCGGCTCCCTGCCGGCCAATTGTGTCCGTAGGGACGCCCGCCCATGCCGGAGGTAACGCGGGGATTCGAACCGGCGATCCCCTACCCGGACGCCCCCAAGAAAAGACGTGTTGAGAGGAGGAACGGTAAAAGTGTATGAGGAGCAAAGGCGGTTGTGTGGAAAGGAGGAGAAACGCTGATGAGGCCGGACAGGATGTGTTCAATATTAAGGCCTGATGAGGTCTTGCGTCCGAAAAGGGCAGACGGGTCAACTGTGAAGGGAAATCAAAGTGCACTCCATACACTTTTGGTTTTTCTACTCTGAAGCGTTAACAGCAAAAACAAAAGAAAAACCTCTCGTGCCGTGACTTCTTCTCTGGTTTATCAGCTCCTGTTGCTGTTTCGCTGCGGCACCAATTTAGCTGTAAAGTATTCCTGCCATATTCTCCGTTTAATTGGTCACACTCCGCTATTTTTACCCAAACTCCAAAAACAAGCTCTGACTGTTGATCGGTGCTGGGTCGAGCTTGGCCTCGCCAACCTTTCCTCGTTTATTCGCCCCGTCGTCTTAAAGGGGGCTTAAACTGTGGCATTTGCTGTAAGTACATGATGACATAAGGACGTGCCTGTTATGCATGCTTCCCCCAGCCACAGTGCCTCGTCCTCGGGTGCACATGCATGAGAGGTGTCCTGGAGCACCAGGCCCAGCATTTTCAGTGCTCATAGCCAGCCAGAGGGGGCTCAGACTAGGGCATAGAAGTGTGCATGAAGGGGGGCTAAAAGTATGGTATAGGCTATAAGTATATGAGGTGATGAGTGTGCCATATTACACATGTATCCCCAGCGACAGTGCCTCGTCCTCGGGTGCACATGCGTGAGAGGTGTCCTGGAGCACCAGGCCGGCATTTTCAGTGCTCATAGCCAGCCAGAGGGGGCTCATCCTAAGGCGTAGAAATATGCATGAAGGGGAGGGGAGGCTTCAAGTATAGTATGTACTATAAGTATGTGATGTGATATAACCCAACCTCAAGCGTTTCTGCCATATTATCGGTTTAATTGGTCACACTCCGCTGTTTTACCCAAACTCCAAAAACAGGCTCTGACTGTTAATCGGTGCTGGGTCGAGCCTGGCCTAGCCAACCCTTCCCCCGTTTATTTTGTCACATTGCCTGATACTCCCCTCGCCTCTGCAGTGTCCAACTGGAAAACGAGGTGCAGAGGGGGGGGGGGGTGTGTGGACGCGCTCTTATGTCAGCCCAAAGTCGGACGAGGCCAATTATAATGCTTGCCCTCTGCGTGCGGAGGTTTTACCCAAAAGCCTCCTGCTATTTGGTGTTGGTATGTTTTGCATAATGCAGCCGTCCAACAGCACGTTTCAGAGCCGGTTTTACCGCCGCGCACCGCGTCACCTCGCGTCTCACACCGCGGGCTTCGCTCCCCGACTGTTGCGCAACCGTCTAACCGCCGAACCACACGCTAGTTCAAAGAGACGATGGGTAGACAGAGAGAACCCCCCACCCCCTTCCCCCTTCCCCAAACAAACACCAAGAGTGTGCTTGATATGAATATGCCCATAAAGCGGTCCATAAATATTAATTCCCCCCCCCTCCTGCTCTCCCTGTACACGTGCTGCGGAATAACGATGCCTCCGAAATGCCCGTAGAGGAATATGGCATTTTGATTGACATGCCCGAGCGCCGTTGAGACGTCCCGCGTTACATTAGCACGAGGGCGATTCTGAAACACCGAACGGGATCACGCTCCGGAGAGGTCGTATTCGAGCGGCGGCGTTCTCCAGGGGGCGCTCGTCCAATGGAGATATCCGCTGGAGAACAGAAACCGTCTCGGAGCCAAACAAACAAACCCCATTAAAATGTAAAGCAAAAGAAAGCAACGCTGGAGCCGTTTCCTATGCAGCAGTTACAGGGAAGGTGTATAGACACGGACAACTGATGTGTCGTAGCGTGGCAGACACGTTGGCCTTCACTGGAGTCAGAGCTGGACTGACCTTTGGGGGCCACCGGGTAGGTCGCTCTGTGGGCCGGGTGAGCAGCCCACTTTTTTTCTCTTGAGCAGACCATTATAAAAAAAGAAAGAGAGAGAGAGAGACAGAGAGATCCTCCTCGATCCCCCAGCCCACCAATCCCAGCATGCCGCGTGCTGTGGGTGGGCCACGTGCAACTCAGGCACACCAATCGGAAGACTTCGTTTTTTTGCGGGATCATCAAGTGACTACCAGTCAATTAATACTACTGTTTCAGTCATATTTACATAAATAAAACTGCTTTACTTTATAGTTTCTGACTACGCGGACAATTGAAAAAATATATATATCTTGTTCCTTGCTTCTTGTTTACAATATGATGATGATGATGATAGGTCAGATTTTCTGAGTGAAAGTGCATTTCGCAAATGCTAGAACACTATCAGCCCCGCCTCTTTAACCCGGTGTACAGCCCGCCCACTGCACAGAGGAGGAGAAGCCTGCCTTCCGCTAGCTAGCTGAGGAGTAGCTAGCCGAGGAGTAGCTAGCTGAGTAGCTAGCTGAGTAGATAGCTGCTGAGTAGCTAGCTGAGGAGTAGCTAGCTGAGAGAGTACCTAGCTGAGTAGCTAGCTGAGTAGATAGCTGCTGAGTAGCTAGCTGAGTAGCTAGCTGAGTAGATAGCTGCTGAGTAGCTAGCTGAGTAGCTAGCTGAGAGAGTACCTAGCTGAGTACCTAGCTGAGTAGCTAGCTGAGTGGATAGCTGCTGAGTAGCTAGCTGAGTAGCTAGCTGAGTGAGTAGCTAGCTGAGTGGATAGCTGCTGGGTAGCTAGCTGCTTTGACGTAGGCTAAGTTAAAAACCAGGGCGAAACAAAGCACATTGCTTAAGTTTGTCAAAAGAAGTCGTTGTGAGGAGCAGGAGGAAGATAATTCCGCTCAAGTTCAGTTTTATTCTCAACCCGGAGACCTGCTGCGGCGTTAGATTCTCCTCACGCGCCGGTGTTCAACACCAAGCCCCGTCGTCTCCTGCTGCAGTCATCAAAAGTAAGCTGGTCTACAGTTTCCCACTATAGTAGCCTATTGGCTGCTTCACTGTTACTGGGTATAGTTTTGTTGGGTCTACTGCTACTATTACTACTTCTTCTTCTTCTTCTTCTTCTCCTCCTCCTCCTCCTCCGGCTTGTTCCCTGTTTCCCAGGAGTCGCCGCAGCGGATTTGATAGCTTGGATTTAATGCTGATGTTGCTGTGTCTGCTTTTTGTGCATGTGTGTGTGTGTGTATGTGTGCTTGTGTATGTGCGTACGTGTTCGCGCATGCGCACATGCTGCTTATGTGGTTTACGTGGCCGCCGTGCCAGGCTATGTTCAACTGTGCTCTTTAACGTTTCTAAGCATGTTGGTGCCGGTGCGCCTCTATCCATATACGCTTGATTAATGATGCTGTTGTGTCTGTCAACTGTGTGTGTCTGTGTGTGTGTGTTTGTCCCCGCACTGCCAGGCTATGCAATGCTGTTAATATGCGTCTTGGAGCCTGTAACATTACCTCTGATGATGTATACGGCTTGTGTGATTAAACTGTGTTGCATTCAGGCAAGTATAAATGTAATGGCCTCGTTCAGGAACCAGGAAGGCATCAGGAATCAGGACCACTTTATTTTGTCATTACACGTACGCCCTGTCATCTCCACCAGCCCACAGCACTGCAACACAAAGGCAAAACACACATCAAAATACTACAAAAACACATATATCCAAACTAACACATGTACCCAAATTAAACAAGACATCACTGTCCAGGAGAGGGAACGCCAGCCAGGGTGAACTGCCGGTCTGCATGGGCTAGCAGTTAGCTTAGCTTAGCCCGCCCCGCTTCCGCGTCCTGTCAGACCGCCCTCGGTGTTTCCTCTTCGGGTGCAGCTCCGGGCAGGGCCGTGGTCCTTAAGGCCCCACCGGACGCTGCAACGCCAGCGGCTGGGGACTCCACGTGTATGGGGGGAGGCACGTGGTAGTCTGCAGCCCTCCCCGGATGGGCAGAGTGGGGTGGAGCAGCGACTGCTCGGAAGAGTGGGGTAATTGGCCAAGTACAATTGGGGAGTAAAAGGGTGTGTGTGTGTGTGTGTGTGTGTGTGTGTGTGTAAGTAAATAAATAAATAAATAAATAGGTGGTGGTATTAAGGGCTGGTGTGTTGGTACGTGCGTCGGCGGGGCGGGGATGGTGCAGTATCTGCAGTGTGGTTGCGGTTGGCTGGTCCGGGTAGAAAAGTCCAGGGCCATATTAGTCCCAGTCCGTCCCCCCGGCTGGAATTAGGTCCGCTACAAAAAACACTCCAATTACACAGTTCCCACAATGCACCGGGGATCCTGATCCCCTCATACGCGCATTATTCCTCGGCATCCGCCGGGTAAAAATGCCTCCAAATCCAGCGTGGCAAAAAATGTGTTGTCTTCATCACGACGCCGGTTAGCCGAGTCTTCCTCGCCTGGGCTTAAAGAAGAAAGGGAGGGGGTGAAAGGACCAGGCAACACATGTTTCTGCCCCGCGTGAGTTCGATGCCGGGGGACAGCGGACGCTATTCTCAACACCAAAACGCTTTTTGTTTTTGTTGTTATTATTATTTTGTTTGTTTTGTTTCGGCTTCGTGACTAATTAGGCTTATTGCCCCCCCCACCCCCCCGTAGAGAATATGCAAAATAAATAAATATAGTTACAAAAGCACGCGCTCGCCGCTTGACAGGCTGTTCTTCACCTTTCGCTGTCTGGCGGGCTGCTGAGGAGACGAAGAGGGCTTCCCGGGACATCCGGCTGGTGATGCGCACGGCGAACTCATCCATTTGTCCTTAATTGTCGCCGGGAAAACTCAATCAGGCTGTTTAGCTGCGAGGCGGCGCGCGCGGAAGGCGCCGCACGTCCCTCTTCATTTGCTTTTTTTTTTTTTTTTTTTTGGAGCGCTCGTGAGGGTGTTGATGGAAACGAGGGGAAACAAAAATGAGCTAGGGGAGTAGACGTTAGAGGTTCAAGCGTGTGTGTGTGTGTGTGTGCACACGCATGCGTGCGTGAGTGTGCGTGTGTGTGAGGTTATGTGGGGTTTGGGGGGGTGGGGGTCAGCAACATTATGCTGTAATCTAAATCTATATCTGCCCCCAGAGTTTATACCCCATTTTCTGTCTGTCTATTAGAGGCGGGTTTGCCAGGGAACGGGTCGCCGGTGGAGGCACCTCATTAACCCCGGTGACACTCATTACAATGTGTGACTCCATGTGTTAGCCGAGAATAAGGCTTTTCCCAGGGCAGGCTTTTCCTGTCTGCCGCTCTGCATCCCTCCATCTCTCACTCCGTCGCTCCCCTCTCTCCAGCTCTTTCACGCGCGAACGCGCACGCGCGCGCACACACACACAAAGCATGTCTCCCTATACTTGTGGGACCCCTCATTGACTATTACATTCAGTCCCTAGCCCTTAACCTTAACCTTGGCCATCTTAACTACATGCCTAACCTTAACCCTTACCCTAACCTTAACCTAATCCTAATTCTAACCGTAACCCTTACCCTAACCTTAACCTAATGCTAAATCTAACCGTAACCCTTACCCTAACCTTAACCTAATGCTAATTCTAACCGTAACCCTTATCCTAACCTTAACCTAATCCTAATTCTAACCCTTACCCTAACCTTAACCTAATCCTAATTCTAACCGTAACCCTTACCCTAACTTTAACCTAATCCTAATTCTAACCTTAACCCTTACCCTGACCTTAACCTAATCCTAATTCTAACCGTAACCCTTACCCTAACCTTGACCTAATCCTAATTCTAACCGTAACCCTTACCCTAACCTTAACCTAATCCTAGTTCTAACCGCAACCCTTACCCTAACCTTAAACTAATACTCATTCTAACCTCAGCTCTAAACCCAAATCCTAACCCTAAAATGGACCATTTTCCTCATGGGGGCCCATATAAAATGTCCCCACAAGTAGTTGGGTTCATGTTTTTCTATGCTAAGGACAAAAAACAAAAGCAAAAACTGGTTCACTCACTGACTCACACGCACGCACACACACACACACCCACACACAAGTACAATATCAGCAAGGTAACTCTTAAAGAGTTTAATTTGGGGGGGGGGTTATTCTTCCATTCACGCTGACACACCAATCGGAATTCGGGGTTCACACAAATTGGTTTTATCCTGTCGTCGTAAATGATCAGTGTCAAATTACACACTTGATAGTCTATCCAACTACCCTAATAGTAATAATAATAATAAAAAATCCAACCTTGGTGAATGGCAGGGTTTACCGCTGACAGGACGGCATTTTGTGTTTTCACTTGATACTCAGAAGAGTGTTGCCCACCCTACTGTATGGATCAGAATCCTGGACCACACGCACCAGGCACCTGAAGGCACTAGAGGCACGTCATCAGAGGTGCCTCCGAAAAATCGTCAAGATCACCTGGGAAGATAGACGCACCAGCGTCCTGGAGGAGGCTAACATCCCCGCTATCACTGCCACCATCGCCCAACACCAGCTCAGATGGACTGGCCCTGTCATCCGTATGCCTGACTCCCGCCTTCCAAACCAAGTCCCCAGCTCCTCACAGGACAACGTGCCCCGGGTGGTCAAAAGAAAAGGTATAAGGACAACATCCAAGCAAACATCAAAAAATGCCACATAGACCCTAAGACCTGGGGAGGACACAGCAACCAGCAGGGCGACCTGGAGGACACTGGTCCGGGAAGGAGCTGCCCTGTATAATAATGATCTCCGCCGTGCTGCAGAAGACAAGCGCAGGCTCAGAAAGGAGCGAGTTTCCACCGGAAAGGCCCAAACCAATCCCGCAATTACCACCGCCCACCCCTGCCCACGCTGCACCAACATATGCGGCTCCAGGGTCGGCCTCTTCGCCCTCCTGAAGACCCACAAGGACCGAGAAGGAGGACAGTCATACTCGACCCCGAGTGCCCGCCGATGACTCAGGAGAGGTCACGTGAGACATGGAAATATGCTGGCTCTTTGAAATATACAGGATCCGTTGCTACCAGTTCAGTGTGAAACTGTCTGAACAGTGTGCAACGTAGACTCCATTTGTCCGTCCTTTTACATTAGACTATAGTGTAGGAACCGGGGCTGATTGTGCGCTACAATACCCATAACGCCCTGCTCATCTCCAACCACCGTCTCGCCGTACATTGTAGCAAGTAATATACCGGAAATTGTGTCACCGGATACAGTATCCGATGACACAGTTTCTCCCTTGAAAGGGCGGCGGGGGGCCGCTCTGGTGGCCGAGCGGAATAACCCGCCGTTCTTGCAGCCCGCTCGTCACGTGGCTGGGAGGTTCGTATCCCGGACCCGCCGTAACCGGTCACGGCCAGAGCGTCCACGGGGTAAGGCCTTCATTAGGCCACCCTTACCCGAGGGATAGCGGGTGTAGATCGGTGTAGTGTTCGGGGACTCGTCGTTCTCCAGCGACCCCTCTGGCCCACCCGGGCGCCTGCAGCCAAGCAACCGAAAGCATTCTCCCTACGCCTCCTTCGCGGCCTGAAGGTGATGCGATCCATGCGAGGAGGCTTCAGCATGTAAACTAGCGAGAGCAGCCGACACGAGTTTGAAGGAAGCTGGTGTTACGCCTATCTCCTTCCTGTGGAAACGTGAGCCAGGGGAGTTATTCCACAAGAGTTCCGGCCATATGCCATTGGGTTAATCGGGTGGGATAAGGGGAAAAACTAGAAATAAAAATAAAAAAAAGACAGAAAAAGGGCGGCGGGACTTAAATGCGTCCTCTCTCGTGTAGGACCGTGCACGCGACACATTTACAGATATCGTCCTCTGCAGAAAAAACGAGAACGTGTTCCTTTCTTAATCACACGATGACATCAAGCATGCCCACCACTTCATCGGTTGAGAAGACAACGACAAGAACTGGTCCTTAGGAAAGCCGAGAACCACCGAACTTCTTCACGCCCACCGTCACTTCCGGATTCATCGTCATCAAGTAGCATCAAGTAGTGAGGTCAACCATCAGCAGACCACTCAGCCATCTCCTCTGTCCCCCATTCCCAAGGATGGCACAGAAGAGGAAGAGGAAAGAACGGGAGGACTGGTTTCAGAAACAGGTTGCCCAGTTGGAGGATCGCAGGTCGGAACTGCGAACGGAAAATGTGGCAGGGCAACGACGGGGTCTACAGGTTTGGGCAAACTGCTGCAGAGGAGCACACAGGGCAGAGGCGATATTTGACTTGTCAAGCCTATTGTTTTTGAGGCAGCAACAGAAAAAACTGAGCCATTTTTTATTTTACCAATTTGTTTTCTTTTTTTAATTTTTGATAAATTTGCATCTTTTTTTAATATAACAACAGATTGCACCTTATATAGTGCGTGTGCTGCAAAAATAAATAAATAAATAAGACCAAGCTCATTTTATAACAGGTGTTTAGCAACTTTTCCTTAATCAGAGGAGAATATCAAATCCAAAATCGTGTACTTCTCAACAGAGTCTCAACAAGGTGGCCGCGCATAGAAAACAACAAGGATGAGCAAGGACACTTCCGCAGAGGCAAATCAGCCTATACGTTCTTCATCACAATGCAATTCATAACTTAACGTGATTACCGAATATTTTTTCCCCGCATTGGTCCGCCGTTGAAAGGTTCATTGATTTTAACGCCCTCGCAATTTACTGATCAAGTCGGCCACGACGTGAAGTTAATTTGTTAACTAAGGTTCGGGAGCAGGAACCGCTTCTCTAATCAAGATTCAAGATTACTTTATTTGTCTCGAGGGAAATTTGTCTTGGACGGTGAAGACTGCCGCGAAAAAAAAAATGCATACATTATGGTGCAGTAACAGACATAAAGTCCATAGCACAGATAAGTGCAGATCACCTGGCAAGCGCACTTATAGCTTATCAACCCATCCAGCACCATTAGTCTCCGTTCTCTCCATGACGGACTGTGCCTCGTGCCCGCGCTCGATCGCATTGATTCAAAACAGACTACCGCTACCTCGGGACATGAACCCAAAACCGACTCACCATGGATCCCAAACTGCAAATCGATCCATCCGATTCAGGCGACGGTCCAGAGAGCGATTCTTCTCCAGTCGTGTTCTTCTCACCGCAGTCACACCACAGCCAGTCTTCTCACCAAAGCTGCTTGCTCTCTACACCATCCATCACTATTGGCAACCCAGACTCCCTCATATTCACACTCCACTGGCCATTTAGGAGCCTCATTTCCCATCTACATCTTCCGTCTCGACTCCTGCCTCGGCACATATGAGCCGCTATCGAAATAAGGCTGTTCCAGGTATGCTGCAAACGCTTCAGCTCAAGACCCGCTCTTTCTGACTGACAGGGCGGCACGGTGGCGCAGTGGTTAACGCTGTCGCCTCACAGCAAGAAGGTCCTGGGTTCGAGTCCCGGGGTTATCCCAGGTCGTCCTCTGTGTGGAGTTTGCATGTTCTCCCCGTGTTTGTAGTGGGTTTTCTCCGGGTGCTCCGGTTCCCCCCCCCCTCATCAGAAAGACATGTATGTTAGGGTTAATACTCCTGTCTGTGCCCCTGAGCAAGGCATTCCAAGACGAACTGGAGTTGGTCCGCGGGCGCTGCGCGGCTGCTGACCACTGCTGCACAGTTAGGACTGGTTATAAATGCCGAGAAAGAATTGCCCCACGAGGTTTAATCATGTAGTAAAAAAGAGGATAGAAACCGGAAGAAATGGCCACCAGATTCTGGTTTAAAAAGCATTTCCGGCAAATTCTTTGCATATGTCCAGAAACACTATTCTGTCCATTGCTTCCACATCGGAGCGGCTTCCACAGCAACCCGACTTCAACTTCTTCGTCGCTGTTCATCTCAGGCATATATCAGTCTTACATTTACAGTAATCTCAATGGCCTCTGTCAAGCCCATGCTCACATCGGCTCCATCTAATCCGACCTTTGGGGGTCCATAGTCGGCTCAAGGAAACCATCACCTGAGACAGAACCCCCCACCCTGAGTCTCCTTCTCCCCAGCCACCATATGTCAAAATGTCCCAGATCAGCCTAATCAGACGACCTCCACATCCATCCTTACCCACACTTCCATCCTTCATCCCCATCATCAAATGCTCCCTGTCCTCATGAAACCAGTAAACTCTCATTGCTGTGGTATGGTCCTTGCTAGTGAAATGGACTCAACTTGTTAGCTAAGCATCTGGAGCCGGGCCATGCCTCAGCCACTCCCCTAATCACCTGGCAAGCATACTTATACCCGGTCAGCATCCAGCACCATCTGTCTCCATTCTCTCGACCCCCACCCTCCCATTCCCTCCCTCTCTCGCATTCACCCTCCTTCCTCATCCTTCCCATCACTCTTCATATCCATTCATCCCCTCATCCTCCACCCTACCCAACCTTCTTCACATCCTTCATCCCCTCTTCCCTCCTTTTTTTTCCTATCCTCTTTTCGGGCACTATCTGGGGTCTATAGTCAGCTCGGGAAAACCATCACCTGTGACGGAACCCCTACCCTGAGTCTTCTTCTCCCTAGCCACTGTATGTCAAGATGTCCCAGACCAGATTCTTTCCTAGTTCAGTCACAGTTAACATCCCTTTCTAGCCCCCCTTGCTGTAAGATCCCATATACAGACCCGAGTGCACTGTATGCACATGACTGAGCTCAGACTGGACATGTCTGCACTGGTACATCAATCACTGTCTCTGCCTGTTGGGCTACTCGATATGCTGGGGAACTGAACTGTACATATCATACATATTCACTGTACATAGCCTCACTTCCACGTGTGTGTGTAGTAATGGTTCATGGTGCTGCTTGTTGCTCTCCTTTTTGCACCGGGACTGAGCAGTCATGCTGCACCAGAACAAATACCACTGGGACTGAGCTACCATGCTGCACCCGAACAAATACCACTGGGACTGAGCTACCATGCTGCACCCGAACAAATACCACTGGGACTGAGCAGTCATGCTGCACCAGAACAAATACCACTGGGACTGAGCTACCATGCTGCACCCGAACAAATACCACTGGGACTGAGCTACCATGCTGCACCAGAACAGTTACCACCAACATTGTGGTGTGGCAATATTAGAGAATCTATCTATCTATGTATCACTCTATATAGTATCTATCTATCTATCTATCTATCTATCTATCTATCTATCTATCTATCTATCTATCTATCTATCTATCTATCTATCTATCTATCTATCTATCTATCTATCTATCTATACATATATCTGTCTATCTGTCGATCTATCTATCTATCTATCTATCTATCTATCTATCTATCTATCTATCTATCTATCTATCTATCTATCATCTATATATATATATATATATATATATATATATATATATATATATATATATATATATATGTATATATATGTCTATCTGTCTATCTATCTATGAAATAAAATAGAATATTGCTTGAATGTTGTAAATCTTGTTTTATTTATTTATTTATTTATTTATATTTGTTTTTCACATGTAGTTGCACACTGCCGGTTAAAACAAGAAAGTAGCTGATAAAAAAAATGAAGCTGGTGGATCCTCACACACACACACACACACACACACACACACACACACACACACACACACACACACACACATATATTAATTGAATTCAATGTCTGTGGCATACCTGGGGAGGGATGCATGGTGTTGTTGTGCAGGGAAAATGCAGCATCGCCAACTGCACGCAGGATTTTGCGTGAGCATCTTGGTTCCTCCTCCTTTTTAGGGTGTTGTCCGGGATGATGCTCAGCTCATCTGTAATCTGCTGCTGGCGGGAAGTTCAACCGTGGTTTCCTCTCAAAGCCCTTCATACCCTCTTCCTGTGCTCTGAGCAGGCTGAGGAGAGAGGTCTGGGGCATTGCGGTTTACCTCCTGGCCCTGGTCCTCCTCCTCCTCCGACTGACAAGCAGTGCTAATAAACTCAGAGATCGCTCTCTGGGTGGTGGTATCCGATGCTTTGCACTTGGACTTGCCTCGATGGATTTTCACACCACGTTCCTTCATACATGTTCCGCTACAAATGTTGCATCTTTTGTTTTCACCCTCCTGTCTTGCCGCATCCAATCTTGTCCTTATGCCATTATCCGGGTCTTTGGCCGTGCGAGCCGTCCTTCACAGCAGATTATCACCCCCCCCCCGCCTTCTTAGTCTGCCTGGGGGTATTCCCTCTTTTTTGGTACTTGTAGCTTGTTTATGCAGTGCTTCTGCATCTTCAGCAGGTATCTCAGGGTCGCAAACCTTTCGCCCCTTAGCCTGTTGATGGCGAGCCTGAGTCGGGCAGCAAAAACCAAATTAGACTTCACCTACAGAAGGGTCCCAACTGTGGGCCGTCATCAACCACAACTATCTGGAGCTGGTTTGAGCTGCCATGGCTACCTCCCCAGTGGCTTGCTTCAATTGTTTGGGTTCCAACCCCATCTTCTGTAGGAAATAGCACACTGATGTTGCTAGGAAACCACGGCTGCTGACTTGGACGGAAATTAAGCTTGCATTCATCATTTGACAAGAGCCTCATCAATCAAGTCCTGGTACTTGGCTTTCTTCTGTTGGTGAGAGGTGGGCGAGCCCAGGGCACCGTGAGTTCAGCTACTAAGAGAGGGTTTGTGCTCCTGGATAGAAGAACCGCGTCTGGTCGGGGTGAGGTTGCTGCCACCTCTACCGGAGAGAGAAGTCTCTTCTTCAGGTCGACTTGCATCTCCCCTCAGTTGAACCGTCAGTTCAAATCCGACCGGACTGATCAGTTTTGCTGTATTTAACCCAACCACGCCATGCTTGACAAGCATGCAGACCGCAGCTGCCTGCAAGGCAGACAGTCTCAGCCAGCACTTGAACACTATGCATGCTGCCATTTAATGCCAACTACCCTACACAATCTCAAATCACCGCAAACAACAAAAATAGCAACTGTGATAACATCATACAAGCAGTCCGTTTCTACTGTCTGTACATCAACACCGGCACAAGAGAGCGCAGCAGCTGCATCGGTGCATGTTTCTTGCAACCTTGCTAAGAAGCTAAGAAGCCTTTCACTGACGCTGAGCTGAGTAAAACGCGTGCAACTGATATGAATGGTTGGTGACGTTTTAGTCATGATGAGAATGACAAGAAAACGTGTGTGGAGCTATTAAAGCAGGTGCCATTGCTGGCTAACATGGCAACAAGAAGAGTTTAGTGGAGGAGGGTTTTTCTAGTCTCCTCGCCGATCTGAAGAAAGCAGAAGCTTTATCCCGAGCCATAGACCCGTCCTGTGATCGATATGGACTAGCTATCTGTGTTCGCAAGGTTTTTTGATGGGAAGACTTTTTGGGAAGAGCTACCTTGTTTGCTTCCTCTGCCTGGGCGCGCAACTGGGGAAATCGTCTTTAATGAATGAAAACAGTTCGTTGAGAAGAACAGCTTGCACGTGAGCAAAGTTGTGTCCATTTTCACCGATGGGGCTCGTGGTGGGCCGACACAAGGGCTTGATAAGCAGGCTGGCCTCTGCTAACCCAGCACCCTCAGCATTGCATTGCATTATTCACAAATCAGTATCGTGCGCTAAACTGTGCGGGGAAATGAAAGAGGTGATCGATACTGTGACCAGACTGGTGCACTTGGTTCTCGAGAGTTCTGGTCTGCAGCATCACCCAATCAGAGCATCGCTTGGGGGAAACGTCAGAGGAGCACAAGGGTCTTCTGCTGCATAATGATGTTCGCTGGCTGATGGAGGAGGGTGTGCGACCATCACGACGAGCTTGCGTCTTCTTCGTCCGGACCGCGGAGCCAAAAAAGCCCCAAGAATATCAGAGGTGTTCACGGGACAGCGAGGTGATGGATCATGTCTCATCTGAATCACCTTAATATGCGATTTGAAGGCGAGAACCACCCTTCTGCAGACATGCACGAGGCACTTGAAGCTTTCCGGTCGAAGCGGAACCTTCTGGAGAGAGGCCTTCGCGGGAGGAAGTTGCACTCTCCGCGGCTGCGGGAGCATTGCGAGAAGAACGAGATGTTGGAGGATCCAGAGATGGAGGGTTTCGTGATGAGCCTGGCTGCAGAAAACTTCAAGGAATGGTTTAAAAGCTCCCCTAAACTCTCAGGTGACTTCCTCCTCTTCCCGAGACAGCCGTTCTCCGTCTTGGCTGACGGCCAGTGGACTGCAGAGGCCAAAAGGCCGGTACCTTCCACAGACGAGGCAACTGTTCAGATGGAGGACGTGGAGATGGGAACATCTGATGTGCTCAGAGCACAACACAAGGACATTGGGGTGAGGGACTTTTGGATTAACGTGGTTCCCACAAGCTCGATTCAAAAACATGAGGTGTTGCAGCGCTCCTGCTCACAATGTTCCCCTCCACGTGCACACGCGAGTCATCGTCTTCTTCAGTGAACTGGATCAAGAACCAGGACAGAATCAGAGTCTCCAGTGCACATCTCGTCCAGGGCCTCAGGCTTGCCACAACAGAATACAGGCCCACATCAGAAGGGCTGCCTCATCCCGTCACTCTCTCTTCTCTCACTGGCTGCTGGATCAACAGCCACTTGTTTGTGTGCATGTGTCCATAATTACAAGGTTGGTTTTGGACTTGTTTTGTTTCGAGACCGTTAGTTTATTTTTTTCCACTTTAAATGTTCGTTTTGTTTGACTCGTCCCTTCTTATTTGAGGAAAGGACTGTTGGTTGAACTCAATAACTATTCGGTTGCGCACACTAATCCACATGGAGTTCGCTAGACGGACCTCCGTCTAGCGACTCCTGTTCATTTACTACTTTCATTTTGCTTAATTTTGTTTGCTGCCTTGGTTGAAAAATTGCGCATTTGATCTCTCTCTCTCTCTCTCTCTCTCTCGCTCTCTCTCTCTCTCTCTCTCTCTCGCTCTCTCTCTCTCTCTCTCTCTCTCTCTCTCTCTCTCTCTCTCTCTCTCTCTCGCTCTCTCTCTCTCTCTCTCTCTCTCTCTCTCTCTCTCTCTCTCTCTCTCTCTCTCTCTCTCTCTCGCTCTCTCTCTCTCTCTCTCTCTCTCTCTCTCTCTCTCTCGCTCTCGCTCTCGCTCTCTCTCTCTCTCTCTCTCGCTCTCTCTCTCTCGCTCTCTCTCTCTCTCTCTCGCTCTCTCTCTCTCGCTCTCTCTCTCTCTCTCTCTCTCTCTCTCTCTCTCTCGCTCTCGCTCTCTCTCTCTCTCTCTCGCTCTCGCTCTCTCTCTCTCTCTCTCTCTCTCTCTCTCTCTCTCTCATTTTTTTTGTCTTAACTTTACCACATTTTTTTTTCTGCGCGCCATCTTGTCTGCAAGGCTGTGTGCAGCCTTCCACACACACACACACACACACACACACACACACACACACACACACACACACACACACACACACACACATCTCTCCAGAGCAAGCACACACACACACTCCCCCAGGTCCACCCTCCTTTCAGTGAACAGAAACACGCACACACACACACCCACGTGCAACCCCTTTCAGTGCGCACACACACACACTTTCGTGCACGTGCACGCGCGCGAACGCCCACGCCCCCACGTGCACCCTTTTTCAGTGCACACACACATACACACGTGCACGCACGCGAACACATACGAGCACAGTTACACGCACACACACAATACTTGCACAGCCTCACTACCTCATATCTCATATGTGCCTTCATCACACAGAGGTGCTCATCATCGATTGTACCTGATCAGTATTAGTTATGTAATGAGTGTTGATCAGAATTACTGGGTCTTTAATTGCTTGTTCTAATCATTTGTATCATTGAAATCGTTGTCCTGCCTGTTTGTGACGGTGCTCACTGACGCCATCCTCTGCCAACTTCGTACTCCAACTGGTGAAGCAGGGATCATCCCATCACTTTTGGTGGTTTAATTAGAAAGTATGAAAGACCAAAAGTAGCGGCTGATCATTTCATGAGGCTGATTTGGTTATGCCATCAATTGCAATAGTCGAATTATGAAATGTTAAACCCCCAAATGAATGGTTAATAAATGCATGAGACTGATCTTCGAGCTTATGAGACTGGCATGAGAACCCTGTTGCACCCAGCACCACAGTCTGCTCACTGCCGGTATAAATACTGACACGTTTGCCTGTGCGTAGCGGTCTATTCCGTTGCCCACCAACACGTGTATCGCCGGTTCGAATCCCCGTGTTACCTCCGGCTTGGTCGGGCGTCCCTATGGACACAATTGGCCGTGTCTGCGGGTGGGAAGCCGGGCGTAGATATGTGTCCGGGTCGCTGCACTAGCGCCTCCTCTGGTCGGTTGGGGCGCCTGTTTGGGGGGGGGGGGTAGCGTGATCCTCCCACGCGCTACGTCCCCCTGGCGAAACTCCTCCTTGTCAGGTGAAAAGAAGCGGCTGGTGACTCCACATGTATGGGAGGAGGCATGTGCTAGTCTGCAGACCTCCCCGGATCGGCGGAGGGGGTGGAGCAGAGACCACTTACAGCACGCACGCGCACGCGCACGCGCACCCAAGACACCTTCACACATGCGTGCACATTATCTCGTGGATGCGTACGGCGCACATACCTGTGTCCATGCAGAAGCACGTGTACACGCGTGCTTGAGGTTTTGCAGCAATTCATACCAACACGCGCACACGCACCCACACACACACGCACGCATGCACACGCTGGGTTGTGCATTCATTTTTAAACTGCAATCTGTTGAGCCGCGTCTACAGGGTCGTATCTTTCAATAATAGATGTATTAGAAAATGGAGCATTTCTACCACTGTAAAAGTCCCTGAATTAGTCATGGTTATGAATGTACACCGCTTTTTCTGCATGTGTGTATGCGTGTGGGTGTTAATTGGTGTGTGTGTGTGTGTGTGTGTGGTGTGCGTGGGGGTGTGTTACGCCCTCCACTTCCATCTAGCCTGGAGCCAGTCTCTCTCTCTCCCTCCTGATTACCTCATTCGTCTCACCTGCCCGGCCTCCACACCTCCCCTCCATCTACCCATCAGCCCAACAGTACGGCTACCCCGCTTTTCCGTCCACTCAGTGCCGGATCCTTATTTAAACTACTACGTTAGAGTCTCCCCCTCTCGGCCTCTCATATGTATATATATATATATATATATATATACCGAGAGTATTTGACTGTGTCGTTCCCTGCCTGGCTCGCTTGTTGATCCCCAGGCTCGTCGTGTCTGGGAAGATGGCGGCGCGACCTCACGTTTGCGGCGGCCTCACCCAGTCCCGTCCGTGCAGCATCTTCGTCCACGTCTGCGACTAAGTTTGTGTCTTCGTTTGATGGCTGGGAGAGCGGGAGCTGGATCGGCTGGGAGATCCTGGTCTGGTGCGTCCTGTGGGCCCTGCCCGGAGCTGTACTCGAAGACAGTCTGACAGGACGCGGAAGCGGGGCAGGCTGAGCTAACTGCTAGCCCCATGCAGCCTGGCAGGTCACCGGGGGCGGTCTGGCGGCGGCCTCGCCTAGACTTGACCGAGTTTTTAGTGTCGTCGTGTGGAGTGCGGGGAGGTGTGTCGAAGGTGGCTGGCTCGGAGAGCTGGCGTTGGATCAGCCGAGGGACCTTGGTCTGCATGCGTCCGGTGGGCCCAGGGACCACGGCCCTTGCCCGGAGCTGCGCACGGACAGGGAACACCGAGGGCGGTCTGAGAGGACGCGGAAGCGGGGCAGGCTAAGCTAACTGCTAGCCCCATGCAGCCTGGCAGGTCACCGGGGGCGGCCTGAGAGGACGCGGAAGCGGAGCAGGCTAAGCTAACTGCTAGCCCCATGCAGCCTGGCAGGTCACCGAGGGCGGTCTGAGAGGATGCGGAAGCGGGGCAGGCTAAGCTAACTGCTAGCCCCATGCAGCCTGGCAGGTCACCGGGGGCGGTCTGAGAGGACGCGGAAGCGGAGCAGGCTAAGCTAACTGCTAGCCCCATGCAACCTGGCAGGTCACCGGGGGCGGTCTGAGAGGACGCGGAAGCGGAGCAGGCTAAGCTAACTGCTAGCCCCATGCAACCTGGCAGGTCACCGGGGGCGGTCTGAGAGGACGCGGAAGCGGAGCAGGCTAAGCTAACTGCTAGCCCCATGCAGACCGGCAGTTCCGACAGTCATCCTGGCTGGCCTTCGTTCTCCTGTACAGTACTTTTTTCTGTACTTTAGATACACGTGTTCTTGCAGTTTATGGGTGTGTGTTAGTCTTTGTGCTGCACTGCTGTGAGCTGGAGGGAACGATTATTGAAATGCAAGGACATATTCCTGATTCATCATCATCATCATCCGGGAACACAACCCTCAATCATCCACCGGTCCAGCTCAGCTCTGCATTCGCCATCCCTCAGTACCTTAAATAAACCCCATTTTCAGGTTCCCTACATCCACCTTGTTCGTGTGCGCGTGAGACAGACTATACGCACGTGCGTGCCCGTGTGCGTGTGTACTTGTGTACTTGTATCAGGACCTTGGACCTTGCACACACAATTACAGCGAAGGCCTGTACATGTTGCATTAAGTATTTATGTTGAGCCTTGCAGCGGCTTTTCCCATTGTCAGCACCACGCTTTGCCTTCGTCCCGCCATTGATTTTTTCTTCTTCTTTGTGTTCATCTTCAGCAGTGCTCGGGGGTTAGAAAGCAAGGTTACGCGCACGTGTTAGTACGCCGCAGAACACTGATTAGGGACTTGGTATCGAAATCCAGCGGATCACCGGCACACCTCTTGCTCCCATCGCTGTTATATATTCGTTTTGCACGGTTTTTTTCAACTGCGGCCCAGTTATGAAATTGACCCGTGACGGCTTCCGGTGTGTTTCCATACAGTTATTATTCATTTTCCACGGTATCGCCTGCATCGGTACATGTAGGGGTTCGTATCTCCGCTGCAAATCCCTACGAGATCCCAAAGTGGGAACCAGTGCTGTGCAGGATGGATCAGCTTCTTCCATAGTTGGTGCTTCCATTTGGGGGTCAAATCTAACACAGGTGAGTATTTCAGGATGCAACCCCCCCCTTTTTCTCCCCAGTTGTATCCGGCCAATTACGCCTCTCTTCCGGGGCGTCCCGCTTGTTGCTCCGCCCCCCTCTGCTGATCCGGGGAGGGCTGCACACTACCACGTGTCTCCTGCCATACACGTGGAGTCGCCAGCCGCTTCTTTTCACCTGGCAGTGAGGAGTTTCGCCAGGGGGGACGTAGCGCACGGAAGGATCACGCTGCCCCCCTCCCCAGTTGCCCCTCCCTCCCCGAACAGGCGCCCCGACCGACCAGAGGAGGCGCTACTGCAGCGACCAGCTCACATATCCACATCCGGCTTCTCATCCGCAGACACGGCCAACTGTGTCTGCAGGGACGGAGGTAACACGGGGATTCGAACCGGCGACCCCCGTGTTGGTAGGCAACGGAATAGACCGCCACGCCACCCGGACACCCTAAGGACGTCATCTTAAGGCGTTTTCTCAGCCATCATTGGCGTTTTAAATGCCTCAAACCCCTATACAGGGTTCCGATACACACGCATTAACGTCACCTCAGTCAGACCCGGACTCGGAGGTCCACATCCCGCAAGGCCACTCCGTCATTGTCAGTCATGTTTAGGTCATTTGCAGCTCAATCGGTCCACGCCGTTCGTGGGGGACTAACGGCGGCGAGAGTGAGGTGTATGGTCTGGGGCTGCCGTTATCATCTGGATGATCGTTTCTGGGGAATTCGACTGGAAAATGAAAATGACACAATCGAAGTACTCCTCCAAGACCCCGTCGAGGACTCTCGAGAGGCTAATCTGTTCTCGAAACGAGCTGGAGGAGTCACCAAAAAAGCGGTTATTTTTTCTTAAATTCAGTAATATGAGTGATGCGGTCCCGGTGCTCATTACTCATTAGCTTTATCGTTACCACAGCGGACCATCAGTCACCATTTCCTTGCCACGCCGGGTTTTCCGTCGTTCTCTGGCCGACAAAGGTCAAAGGGGAAACGTCGCCTCTGTTGACATTTAACCCGCTGGCATGATGATGTAGTACCCCGGCGATTCAAAGGTCTCTTCTGAGGGACGACGATGAGAAACGAGCGAGCTCTCTGCATTTAAGCCGCCCTGCTGCACGGGAGCAGTGGGCGGCTGCGCTTCTTCTTCTTTCCACTGCCTTGCTCAGCGGCACAGGCAGGGGTATTAACCCCTAACGTGCGTGTCTTTTTGATGGTGGGAGGAAACCGGAGCACCCGGAGGAGGAAACCCACCGCAGACGCGCGGAGAACATGCGAACTCCACACCAGAAAGGACTTGGGACGGCCTGGGGATTCGAACCCGGGACCTTCTTGCTGGGAGGCAACAGCGCTACCCACTGGGCCAATGAGACGCGGGGTCGTTGAGGATCGGTGCGTGGCAGCATTCACGCTCCAGTACATATTAGACGCAGGTGTTCGACCCCATTGGTAATTTGCACAAGCGGCTTATTACGACCTATCGTTACGTTTTACAGTTATGCGACCTCTAGCGGTCGTGCTGCCAATAGCAGTCTTGGTTACTACACTAGACGGCGAAACAACTCAGAACCGCACTGACAACATATTCTGTTGTTCTCAACTTGTTTCTTATCACTATTTACTGACTACTTGCCGTTATTAGCCTGTCTGCGAGGCGTTGTAAAAAGGATGCCCGCAAGTAGGTAAAACCCCCACAATGCACAGCGGCGAAAAGTATCTGTGGCCTATCTGCCGGGGCGCTAGTTTAGGAAAGGCTCCCGTGGGTCGGTACTGGAGGGTATACGACCTGGGTGGTGGTGTGTGGGTTGCAGGACTTGTTGGTTTTGTGCAGCATCACCGTGTTTCCACCCCGCTGAGCTAAAACAAGGCCCGGCTTAGTATTCACGCTCGTGTATCGCTGCGCAACGGCAGCTCCACCCTGCAGACACCTCTAATCAGGCTGTCGAGGCCTGATTAACAAAGGAGAAAAAAAATATAAATGATTAGAAAAAAGGACAAGAGAAAAACAACAAATCCAGCCATTAGCAAGAACCGAACGGTACGGAACCGGTGAGGCAGAAACAGCCCCTAAAGTCAGCGTGGCGGCGAGACGCCGGAAACGAGAGCAGAATCGGCGGCGCGCGGCGCTTCCGATTCGGTGGAATAAATAACTAAATAAATAAATAAGGGGCGAGGGAGGCTGCGATCCAAAGGGTGTAAATCCCCTTCCGGCGCCTCCTGTCGCCCAGGACGACCCCGGAGGCTGGAGCTGATTGACACGTCACCTGTAACGCGCTGTCCCCGACCGGGGGGGGGGGGAGGAGGGGGAGGGGGGTCCTCAAGGTGAGCCCCAACAGCGGAGCCCATTGATTTATATATCCGAGATGAGCACGCCGGCGCACGCGCGCACGCACGCGCGCCATTGATAGGCAGATGTCGAAAGCGCATCTCTTTTTTCATCCCCTCTCTCTCTCTAATTCTTTCACCGCCTCCCCTGTTCTCCCCTCTAGCATTAACTCCCCAACTCCGGAGCCCCCCCTCCCCCCTCCCCCCCAGTGTATTAATTATTTGTATTTGCCTGCACTGTGATCTGCTGGCTGCTGTCAGCGTTTGCACGGGTGGTGCGAGGCCGTCGCGTGTAATCCTCCGCCGCGGAGGAAGCGGAAGCGGCGGCGGAAGCGGCGGCGGCGGCCCCGCTCAGCGCGGTGCGATTAAGACGAGACGGGAGACCACGTCCACCATGAATCGCTGTCGTCCTTTTTTTTTTTTCTTCCTCTTTTCTTCTTCTTCCTCTAATGGCCGGAGTTGAAAGGCTCTGCAAATCAATTATGAGATTTTTTTCCCCCCGTCCTTCTTCCTCCGCTTTTCTTTTTTTTCCCCCTTTTCTTTGTGTGTGTGTGTGTGTGTGGCTAGTATCCTTCTCTTCTCCAACTTCTTCATCATCTTCTTCTTCTTCCTCCTCTTTTATTTCCGGTTCGGCGGTGAATCTGTCGGAGCGAACAGAAAGATTTACTGATGAACCTCCATTATTCACGCACGCGGGGTGGGAGGGGGGGGGTGGGAGGAGGGGGGGGGCGCTTTGAGGCCATAAAGCAAAGGACTGCGCCGCCGTCTGCGCCGAGCCCCTCAATTAGACGCCGGTTTTAAATTAAATTACCGCCACCCCAAATCCCAAGGTCACGCTGGCTTTCTGGCTGAGGGGGACTTTAAGACCCACTTATCTCCGAATCGGCGAGCGGTTCTGCCGTCTGGGGCTTAATAGACAGCGCTGGGGGGCAACAGAGGTTAGGCGTAATTAAATGGTCCCTATCTGGCAATTGCCATCGCCAGGCTTTAAAGGGTACTGACACCAGGACCGGGCGGAGCAAACGGAGGAAGCTGCAAACTCCAAATGCCATCTCTCAACCTTGCGCAATAGACTGCTGAGGGGGACTGTCTGTTCACACTGCATCCAGAACTTAGGGTACCCAGCATCCATCCATCCATCCATCCATCCATCCATCCATCCATCCATCCATCCATCCATCCATCCATCCATTATCCTAACCGCTTATCCTGCTCTCAGGGTCGCGAGCATGCTGGAGCCTATCCCAGCAGCCATTGGGCGACAGTTGGGGAGACAACTGGACGGGCCGCCAGTCCATCACAGCGCCGACACACACATTCACACCTAGGGACAATTTAGTAAGGCCGAGTCACCTGACCTGCGTGGGTTTGGACTGTGAGGGGTAACCGGAGACCCATATAGACACGCAGAGAACATGCAAACTTCACACAGAGGACGACTCCCTCTAGGTTGGACTACCCCGGGGTTCGAACCCAGCACCGTCTTACTGTGAGGCGACCGTGCTAACCATTGTGCCACCGTGCCACCCAGAACCTAGCATCCATCCATCCATCCATCCATCATCCAAACCGCTTATCCTGCTCTCAGGGTCGCGAGCATGCTGGAGCCTATCCCAACGGCCATTGCAGGAGGGGGGACACCCTGGACAGGCCGCCATTCCAACACAGGGCCCACACATTCACACCGAGGGGCAATCTAGTACGGCCGAGTCACCTGACCTCCATGTCTTTGGACTGTGGGAGGAAACCGGAGCACCCGGAGGAAACCCACCTGGACACGGGGAGAACGTGCAAACTCCACGCAGAGGGAGGTTGGACTGCCCCGGGGGGCTCGAACCCAGGACCTTCTTGCTGTGAGGAGACCGTGCTAAACACTTAGCATATGCAAGAAGACAAGGACAATTGAAAGATCTGCAGCTTTGTGGCAAACCGGGTGTGAATTTGCATCAGGCTTTGTTCTTCTTCTTGTTACTGTTATCCCCCCCCACTCCCCACAAAGGCCAATAAAGACCTCATTTGAATAAAGGAAACGGTTGCACGGGCTCTGTTCACGTTTGCAGCTTTTGCTGTCGCTTCAATCGTGACGAAGAGGAGGCTCGTTGGGAGGACGAGGGATAATGGCCGTGATGGTGACGCGTAAGCGTGCAGTGCGTTGGAAGGAGGATGGAGGAAAACCTGCACCATCTCAGACTGCCTCTGCCCCCATGCAGGCGCACCGCTATTTGTGCCATGAGCTGATGGATCGACGAGTAGCCATCTCTCCTCTTAGCCCTCGCCACCTGGCTCAGCCTGCTGCGCAGCACTGACCGTTAGCGTCGGTGGGTGGTCAAAATGTCTTATATTATGCCCCAAGGTGACGGTCATACATCGGAGGTGGGGTGGGGTGGGGGTGGGTAGGTGGGGTCAGGACTCGACAGCAATGCGAAGTGGAGTGGATGGTCCCTCTTCGTCGGATTTGGATCAAACTTGGCCAGGACGCGTTGTGCCAAAAAAAAAAACGCATCCGCCCTTACTCTCCCGACTGTCTCAATTACAAAGACCCCCCACCACCCCCTCACCCCCCACCCCCTAAGGCATGATCGCTCATGAGCATGTACCCCTAATCCGAGCTTCAGTCCTATCTGCCTGTTCAAATAGGGAGACGGTGTAACGAAGGAAGAGGTCGTGTAAAATGACATTTTTTCAAACGCTGTCTTTGAATAATTCAAAGTGGGGGTGGGGGGGGGCTTGTCTCGGTAGCTGAACCTGGGATCCAGGCCCGGGATCAAACTCTACCGGGACACGTCTCATGTATAGTTATGATGTGTGATACCTCCGTGGAGATTTCCTCCGCGGAGGGAGAAACGCCCCTGTCTTCAGCGGAGCTCGGAAGAGCAGCCATCCCATTGGCCACAGGAGCCTCCAAAGGATCATCAGCGGGTTCGTTGTGTGGAGCCCTCGATAGGGATCATACGAACGCCAGGCAACACCGGACGCACAATGGGTGCATCACATGTGAGGCGCTAGTCCAGGTTGTACCAGAGCCTCATTGTGATGAGGTGAATGTTTCTGTCCATGGTGCTGAATCACCAAGGCCACACTTACGTCACATGCTGTTTAATGGATGCAAGAGGCGACGGACATGGAGTGCCGCGGGTGGATGAGAGGGGCGCTTGGTGGCCTTGGATACGGAAATGGGGATAAGAGGGCGCATGGGGGTAACAGAGGAAACCTTCGAGTCCAAGTATTTGAAACGTTGAGGCGATGCCTGCTGCCAGTGGTGCACCGTATCCCCGAAGTCGTTTCTACTGTGTCTCCAACTGGATGCCTGTTCCGACAGTCATCCTGGCTGGCGTTCACTCTCTTGGACAGTGAATCTATATATCTATCTGTCTGTCTGTCTGTCTGTCTGTCTGTCTGTCTGTCTATCTCTCTATCTGTCTATCTATCTATCTATCTATCTATCTATCTATCTATCTATCTATCTATCTATCTATCTATCTATCTATCTATCTATCTATCTGTCTGTCTGTCTGTCTATCTGTCTATCTATCTATCTATCTATCTATCTATCTATCTATCTATCTATCTATCTATCTATCTATCTATCTATCTATCTATCTGTCTGTCTGTCTGTCTGTCTGTCTGTCTATCTATCTCTCTATCTCTCTATCTCTCTGTCTATCTATCTATCTATCTATCTATCTATCTATCTATCTATCTATCTATCTATCTATCTATCTATCTATCTGTATATATATATACCTATCTGTCTGTCTGTCTATCTATCTATCTATCTATCTATCTATCTATCTATCTATCTATCTATCTATCTATCTATCTATCTATCTATCTATCTATCTATCTATCTATCTGTCTGTCTGTCTGTCTGTCTGTCTGTCTGTCTGTCTATCTCTCTATCTCTCTATCTCTCTGTCTATCTATCTATCTATCTATCTATCTATCTATCTATCTATCTATCTATCTATCTATCTATCTATCTATCTATCTATCTATCTATCTATCTATCTATCTATCTATCTATCTATCTATCTATCTATCTGTATATATATATACCTATCTGTCTGTCTGTCTATCTATCTATCTATCTATCTATCTATCTATCTATCTATCTATCTATCTATCTATCTATATATATATCTATCTATATATATATATATATATATATATATATATATATATATCTATCTATCTATCTATCTATCTATCTATCTATCTATCTATCTATCTATCTATCTATCTATCTATCTATCTATCTATCTATCGCTTATTGGGTTATTTTGGGTTGCACGTTTTTTTTTTTTTTTTTTCCCTCGTTGGTCCACTAATTTTTTCCAGTGACGTCATAACTAAAACGGAGATGAAGATGCTCACACTGTAAACCGCGATAGCTACGGGGCCAAAAGTGTATAATGGAGCCATATTGGGAGGGGGGGTGGGGGGGAATCAATCAACACGGATATCTAAAAAAAAAAAAACAACCCACAAAACATCTGCAGCTTTCAAAGTCGTTCGCAATTGAGCAAATAGCGTCGTTTGTTCTGACCTTGCGCTTAAATTAGCCATCAAAATGTTCACTGGCTTCGCTCATCAAAACACCGGCGACATAATGGACGGCACAACCCTTCAGTCGTCCCCCAGCCTCGCAGGCCACAGCACGCCTGCATTAGTTTTGCTGGAATGGCTGCACAATGAAATGAGGATTAAAACCCTTGGAAATGAGCCCAGAAACCATTCAAACACAGGGAAGAAGAAAAAACCCTGCCCCCCCCCCTATGAATTTGAACTAGATAGGCAGGAGGAAGAGTGTGGCAGCCAACTGATCGTAATAACTAATGCAAAGTGATGATGCAATACTTGACGTTGCACACCTGCAGGCTTGCTTACCCCGCATTGTCTGTCGATTGGGATTTACCACCTTTACTAATGTGGCGTTTGTGGCATACGGTTTATGTGATGCACAACTTGTGTAATGAAAACCCATTTTTGTAGCGATACCTTTATTTTTCTGGTGTGGAACAGTGACGTATAGAGGTCCTGAACCTGCTATCTTCCATGACCGAGTCACCAATACCTGCATTTTAATTACTGGCATTTGCTGCATGCATGCATGCTGTCGCTGTCCTTTTTCCAAAATAAGCATTTAAAATCCACACAAGAACGATTTAGCAATTTTAACGTGCATACCTGCACATTGTTTTAACGTTTGAAAAGCGTAGAGATTAGAAAGCATAGAGGTTAAAAACTAGGATAAAACAATGGAAAATTACAAAAAAAATGTGCATTCATTAAATATTTTTCAAGCTAAATAGCAAAATATATTGTATTCATCACTAAACGTCACAAGTAATGGAGAAAACGTTATGCAATATGACCATATAATACAACATACTGGAGGATATGTGTTAGCATTTAATATATGTGTGTGTGTGTGTGTGTGTGTGTGTGTGTGTCCGCGGCTAATCATGCAAACTACTGGACCTATCAGCATGCATGTTTTAGTGTATGATCAATAACCTCTCGTGGTTGCGGTGAGTAAAAACGTTCGACAGCCATGTTTGTTGTCGCTACCGCCGCTCCCTCTCTCCACTCCCTCTCTAGCTCCCTCTCTAGCTCCCTCTCTCCGCTCCCTCTCTTCACTCCCTCTCTCCGCTCCCTCTCTCCACTCCCTCTCTAGCTCCCTCTCTCCGCTCCCTTTCTTCACTCCCTCTCTGCACTCCCTCTCTAGCTCCCTCTCTCCGCTCCCTTTCTTCACTCCCTCTCTCCACTCCCTCTCGCCACTCCCTCTCTCCACTCCCTCTCTAGCTCCCTCTCTCCACTCCCTCTCTAGCTCCCTATCTCCACTCCCTCTCTAGCTCCCTCTCCCCACTCCCTCTCTAGCTCCCTCTCTCCACTCCCTCTCTCCACTCCCTCTCTAGCTCCCTCTCTCCGCTCCCTCTCTCCACTCCCTCTCTCCACTCCCTCTCTCCACTCCCTCTCTCCGCTCCCTCTCTCCACTCCCTCTCTAGCTCCCTCTCTCCACTCCCTCTCTCCACTCCCTCTCTAGCTCCCTCTCTCCACTCCCTCTCTACACTCCCTCTCTCCACTCTCTCTCTCCGCTCCCTCTCTACCTCGCTCGACCAGCGCTGCTCTCTTGTCTCTGCAAGGCTCCGAGTCACCCGAAAAACACTGTTTTTTTCTCTCTCCATGTGTACGTGGACGGCGAAGAGGAGATGTGTCCGCCTGGTGGCGCTCTCCACTCTACTGGGTGCACTCCTCTAGTTACTTTGTGGGGTTTGTAACTCGGGCAGAACCATGTGCCTCTTAGTTAGCTCCTTAAGGACACACTGATGAGCAATCGGTGACGCCTGTGTTTAAGCTAGCATGGCTGAACAGCAGGCGGCGCAGTGGTTAGCACGGTCGCCCCACAGCAAGAAGGTCCTGGGGTAGTCCAACCTTGGGGGTCGTCCTGGGTCGTGCTCTGTGTGGAGTTTGGATGTTCTCCCCCGTGTCTGTGTGGGTTTCCTCCCACAGTCCAGAGACATGCAGGTCAGGTGAATCGGCCATACTAAATTGTCCCTAGGTGTGAATGTGTGTCGGCCCTGTGATGGCCCTGGCGGCCTGTCCTGGGTGTCTCCCCGCCTGCCGCCCCAGTGACTGCTGGGATAGGCTCCAGCATCCCCGCCACCCTGAGAGCAGGATAAGCGGTCTGGGTAACGGATGGAGGCTGAAAAGGGAATCAGGTGCGTGGGCATTCAGGTTGGTGGTGCCACGGGGATCGTACCCCAACCCCACCTTGTATGTTTGGTGCTTGCTGGTGCGGGTGTGAACCACAGGGTCCATGATATGTGCACCTTCCTTTGGTCCCATTATTGCCGTCTCCCTCTATGCTGTATGCATAATCCCACGTGTTGCTTAGGAGACGTGTGCATGGCACATCCAAGTGATCTTGAAGCCATGCTCGGCAGGCTTTGCTTGACGTGTACTTGCAAGAACTTACACCTCGCCCTGAACGGCACAAGCTGTTCGTCCACACTGACGCAATCGCCATGAATGAATCATTGTCTGCAGGAGCAGGTCCCATATGTAGCAGCAGGCTGCCATATGACCTTTTTTTTTCCAGTTGGAGGGCTCTGGCCCTCTTGCCATCAAAGTGCAATGCCCGATTAATGCCGTCAAATATTGTTCACGACATTTATGTAAAATATCCCCAAACAGCTCACGTCCCGGTGAATCCTGCTTCCTCTCTCGCTTGCAAAAAAGAGGTTAAATCAGTGATGGTGATGAATTATTCTTTATTGACCTGCTCCCCACGGTTGTCCTTTAGCCGTTGCTCTCTCTGCCCTTCTTAATGTCTGCAGCTGAGCACTTCCATTATGGACAGAGTGCGCTGTGGCTGGGAGGCATGCAGAGTTGTCACACGTCCAAGGTTTTACCTGGATCCTTCCGGATTTCGGTCGTCCTGTCCCTGCAAATACTACATTCCCATTCCGGGTCATAATACGTCGCATCTATTATTTGCTGTAGAGTCCTCACGGTATTTTCAGCATCAGCAAACCACAAAAAACAAATAATTACCCAGAGAAATAGTTTCCCCCGACTATGAGCGTTTCATTGGTTTAGATGCAATGTTCTACCTAGCAACAGCTGTTCCAGGAAGGTGTGCTCTGGTGATGGATGTTAGGTGGCTCCTCGGGGGGGGGGGGACGATTTGAGACGAGTCACGTGCCGTGGGTGGCGAAACAAGATGAGGAGATGAAAAGCAAGGTGATCTCCCCCAAAAAGAGAACGCCCCCCCACCCACCCCCCCCCCCAAACAACTGGAAGCTGCGAGCAGCAGCTGCATATGGCTGAAACCCCACTCCACGTGATTCGTCACTTCTTCTTCTTCTTTTCTTTCACTATTTCATAATGGCAGCAAAACACTCGGACCGGAAGTCACGTTCCTCCGAGGACTCGGCGGGTGATTCTTCTGTGTCGGGTGGATCCAACTGGGTTCGGAGAGTTGGATTCCCAAAACCCACTAACATCTCCATCCGGATCATTTATACTTTCATTTATTAATTATTTTTTTTATTTTATATCTTTTATTTTTATTATATTATTAATAGATAATATTTATTATAATTTATGTTACATAAATATACATATTTATAATATTGATTATAATAGATATATTATTCGTTTTTATTTTTTATATTTTTATTTTATTATTAATAAATAATGGATTTATTATAATTTATAATGCATAAATATAAATATACAGCCCAATGACTGCTGGGATAGGCTCCAGCATTCCCGAGCTCCTCAGTATGGATAAGCAGTTTGGATAATGAATGAATGAAGGAATGAAAATATAACATATATATTTATTTACACTCTGGTTTATCTTCATCTGAGAGGTTCTGAGTCCAAACCCATAAAAGGCCTTTCAGTCAACACCTGTGCAACCATGTCAACCCTCCATATGAAACACAAAACCAAGGGAACGTTTTGAACGGCACATTAATCCTGCAACTAAGAGTAACACTGCCATCAATCAATCAATCAATCAATCAATCAATCAATCAAATAAATATATTGTTAAAATAATACCAACCTAGCAACCCCAACAACCAATCACACTTAAGTCCTATATTGGACTGATAGCTGCAAAGATAAAAGAACAGCAAGTCCTCCAAACCATATGACCACCATAGGTCGTGTGTCCTTACGACCCACAGGAGCGTTTCCTAAATTAGCGCCCCCTACCGGCGGCAGGAGACATGCCACAGATACGTTTCGCCTCTGTGCATTGCGGGATTTTAAAACAACGTGAGAACAATAGAATATGCAGTCAGTGCGTGTTTGTGTTCTTTCGCCGTGTAGTGTAGTAACTAAGATCGCTATTGGCAGCATGTTTACCTATGGATGACGTCATAAGAGCTAACTTAACATTAGCCAACAGTTAGCAGGTCAGCTAGCGTGGACGTTATAACCGCTATGTGACGTTAAACATTGCTCTTATTAATATTCGTCCTCGCGAGAGATTGTGGGAGGAGATGCTTATTGTTACAGGGAAAGTCGCGTGGTATAACTACGGAGGAGCGCGAGGAAGTAGCTTAAAACGTCACTATAGGTCGTAATAAGCCGCTTGTACAAACCACCTATGGGGTCGTTTTTTTGATGGAGGTCAGTCTCTAAAATTTTTTTTTTTTAACACTTGCTGTCCGGGACGGAGAAAGGAATGCGCTGTTGTTTTTTGGGGATGGAAAAGTTAAAATGCTGCAAATAGAAGTTGGCCCTCTTTGGGTCTGAGAAGCAGCAGTCTTGCTAGCTGTCATCTCCGGGAGCAGATTCAGGAGCGCTCCGTCATGCGCTTCATGTTCCTCGGCAGGTTCCCTGTGAGGCAGTCCGCATGTTGTGCTCAGCTAGACCGCTCATTAAGCCACTACAGAGATCGTTGTGATGTGTGCACACACACACACACACACACAGGTTTGTGTTCATGTGTGTGTTGAGGTGATGAAAGTGTTGGGCGCTGCAGGCAGGCAGGCAGGGCCCGTGTAAAGCGGCGTTACCCTGTGAGTTGTAGCTGCAGTCTGCTGGCACCTCCTCTGCTGCAGCCTGCCTCTGACACCTTTATAACTATGCATCTTCTTTCTTGGCGATGTGGATATTTTATGCATGGTATATTTTATTGTAATGCCGCCTCGTCCGCGACTGGTTTACCCACCCAGCTGGCGGTGACGGCTGCAATACATTATTCATCATGGATGTCAGTTTAGCAAGGGATTAAATGGAGTCAGACCCCTGCAGACCCCTCCAGCAGTGAAGATGTGTATTGAGTTGAAGGTGCCAAGTGATTCAATTTGCTTTGTTATTGTTGTTGTTGTTGTTGTTGTTTACTTTTTAAAGACTCCTCAGATCTGCAATTACGGTCGTGACTATACAACGTTAGTGGAAAGAAAGAAAGAACGAAAGAAGGAAGGAAGGGAAGAAGAAAGAAAGGAATGAAGGAAGGAAGGAAGGAAGGAAGGAATGAAGGGCAGAAGGAAGGAATGAGAAAGGAAGAAAGAAAGAAGGAAGGAATAAAGAAAGAAAGAAAGAAAGAAAGAAAGAAAGAAAGAAAGAAAGAAAGAGAAAGAAAGGAAGGAATAAAGGAAATAGAAAGAAAGAACGAATTCAAGGAAGAAAGGACTCAATGAAGAAAGAAAGAAAAATAAAGGAAGAAATGAAAGTGAAAGAAAGGAAAATAACGAAAGAAAGGAAGGAAGAAAGAAAGAAAAAGAAAAGAAGAAAGAAAGATAATGATAGAAAGGAAGAAAGGAAGAAAGACAAAGAAAAGAAGGAAGAAAGATAATGAAAGAAAGGAAGGAAACAAGAAAGGAAGAGAAAAAGGAAGGAAGTAAGGAAGGAAAGAGAAAGAAAGAAAGAAAGAAAGGAATGAAGGAATGAAAGAAAGAAAGAAAAAGAAAGGGAAGAAAGAAAGCACCAGGTGGAGCAGCGTCTTGGTTTCGCACCCTCAGCAGGGTTCCACATACAGGCGTAACTTATGGGGGGGGTCAGGGGGGACATGTCCCCCCCAATATTTAGAAGAGGTGAATTTGTCCCCCCAAAAAAATACATCATGAATGATGATGTTAACTTCCTCGCCAAAAAAGGTAAAATAACAACACAGACAGTCGAACTACTTAAAATGTCATTCATACTTGTTTTCCAACGATTTCATATACCCCTATGCTTGGACCATACCATTTGAACCTTGCCACTGGGATTGCCGACCTCATTGCTGTCTTGCAGTTGCTCCTGACAACCAGGAGACTGGAGCATGAATGATGGTGTAAGCTGGCTAACGTAGCTAGCCAACTTGCTTGTCTAGCCCAGTACACCACCCTTTCTTACCTTTGGGGTTTCTGAGTTAGATTTTCTTACGTATTTCCGGTTGAATTATAGCCTTATCTAGTTTATAACTTGTGTTTGGGGCTATCAGTTCAGACGCCCTCACGAACTCGCTAGCTAGCTAGCTAGCTAGCGCTTGCTAACAGTAGCCCCAGGGGTGTCAAACTCCAGGCCTCGAGGGCCGCAGTGTCTGCAGGTATTTGTTGCAACCATGCACTACACCACCTGATTAAACAAGTTCCTTTACCTCCTTGATCCAGGAGGTGAGCTAATTAGTTAAATCAGGTGGTGTAGTGCACGGTTGCGACAAATACCTGCAGACACTGCGGCCCTCGAGGCCTGGAGTTTGACACCCCTGCCCCAGACGTTTATGTTAGCTTAAATGAACTTGAACTGATAATTTCGGGCTCATGCGATAACATAATAGGTACAGCTACAAACCAATTTGTGCCAAGTTCAAATGCATCTACTGCTTTCATTCACAGAGTCAACATGAGCAAGAGGAAAGTAACAGAAGATATCCGATAGGCTAGCCCAGCTTTTCCCAACCCAGTCCTGAAGGAACCCCTATCCTGGCACTGACAAGGTGTCTGTACCTATCCTGGCAGCCATACAGGGACAGAGTAGCATTGTTGGTTTTAGGACTATACATACGTCTTTCTGGCGTGGTACCTGGCTACTGAAGCTACGGACTGTATGAAGCTACGGACTGTATGACAACCGACATGAGGGAGGGTGGCTGTCACGTGGGTGGTTTCTCTACCACCCTACACTTATTTTTGTTGTCAGCTCATTAACGAGCATACCGGTGCTTCTTTTTTTAATAATCATTCTGCGTATTCAGCTGCAGCTGTTCTTCGTAGTTATCTTCTTCCAGATCCTCCTGCAGGAACTCTGGGGTTCTGCCAGGTCTTCCTGCAGGATTTAGACTCTCGTGTTACGAGGACAGCCTATAGATTCGGCTGATCACCGATAAACACTTTGTTCTTCCATGGAAACAAAAGGTTTGACTGGATCAGATGCTTCATTTCAGTATTTAGTTGTAATAAATGTAGATACGGGCAGTACTTTGTTTCCAAATCTGAAACGGTATTCAATCATTATTGCAATTAACAATTAACACAAATGCACAAAACCCCTCATTTTCTTTGATCAAGTCAACACTGCCATGCAGTGAAACTCATTATGAAACAATAAGAAGAAGAAGACAGCTACTTTATTTTGTCATTGTGCAGGTTGTCATGAATGAGTGGTCTGCATTTGACGTCCTGGGTCCTGGATCGTCCTGGGTACGACGTTAAACTGCAACCGTTGGGTTGTCGGCGACTAAACCGGCCCCCCCACTTCAAGCCTTGGGTTGTTGTGAGGAGGGTGTGTGGACACCCAGCAGGAGTAAAAACAAAACCTGTCAAAGGGCGGATGAGTTCCTCTGTGAACCAACAGCTATCCAGACCTGAAGAGGAGATACGGACCACCAGGTACTCCCCCTACTGGAACACAATGACGACTCAACCAGACTCAGCTGAGGCACCAGCTGTGCTCTTACGACCTCCATAGGTTACGGAACTGATGATGATGATGATGATGATGATGATGATGATGATGATGATGGTTGTTGTATAGGAGCAGTGGGCAGCTGCAGCGCCCGGGGACCAACTCCAGTTCTTCTTTCCATGGCCTTGCTCAGGGGCACAGGCAGGAGTATTAACCCTAACATGCATGTCTTTGTGATGGTGGGAGGAAACCGGAGCACCCCGAGGAATCCCACGCAGACACGGGTAGAACATGACAACTCCAAGGACCTGGGACGGGCTTGGGTTCGAACCCAGGACCTTCTTGCTGGGAGGCAACAGTGCTAACCACTGGGGCCACCATGCCGCCCCAATAAATTCCTTCCTTATCATCTATTTTTAGGAGTTTGGTCTTGAAAGAAATTGATAAATTGCAGGTTTGCATTCGCTGTCTGGCTGCTTTCATCGTTGCGTTGCGAGTGGGGGTGTGCACCATCATACCTCCTGGATAGGTTTTGATATCAACCCTTTGTGGTTTTGATAAGTAAATGAACAAGTAAAATGTCTACCAATTGACTCTGTTAGCAATGTCAAGAGTTGTGACTCGAATCCACCCTGCCCAAGCTTGATACCAGAAATAATATTCTTTATTTACCTAAAATGTCAATTAAACCTTACACTTAGCTTAGAAAGTAGTTATTTTTTGTGTAACATTAAGACACAAACGCCTCACTGAGAAGGTCGGATCACTCATCAGGGCCCAGATCTGTCAAGCCTCTCATAACAGGAGCTCTGATGTTCGCAGGAAGAAGAGGAAGAAATGGACAGCATTGTCATAGGAACCCAGAACAAGATGCGTGACACATAAGCGGCAGATTTCCTCGGAGGAACTCGGTACACATGGCCTGCCTGGGAGTTTTCTCTCACGCTGTGTATTTCTGCACATACCCCCCCCCCCGCAGCAACAGTGCATGCCAGCATCTCACACATGAAGGTCAGACAAGAACATGCATGCGTGTGCATGTAGTCATCGAGGTCAGAACAGCATATGCAAGAGCCAGTAGTGGTAAGGGATGCACACTTGGGCCTTGGCTGTTGCTTACTTAAGTAGGGAGTAGTTATAGAAAGGTCACTCAAGCTCCCTCTGGGTGGTGTTAGTATTCCCAACAGGAATACAGTGATGGGTAATGATCACTCCAGGAGCTCCAGCAATGTTTTCCTGTTGGAAAGCAACATGTTTTGCGTCCTTCTCCCCGGTATAAATTCCAGCTGACATGACCAAAGAGTCTGATTTAATTAAGACATTGAAGTGCAAATTCAATCCCGTTCAGACAAAGTGTTTCATGATTAGCACAATAATTAGGGACATGTGCACCACATATGGCAATTACCGCCATAAGGGTGCAAGAGCAGACGTGACTTAGCATATCACTTTCATTCTAGATGTGAAGCACATGACGAGTCTTTTTTATTATTATTATTTCTGATTTGTCCCTTGTTCTCCCAATTAGTGGCCAATCGCTCCCTATCTTAGTTCAAACTCCCACTCTCGTACTGCATCTCTCCGGCCGGCAGTCTGGAAGGAGACGCCTCGCCACTTCCGTGACAAGGCGACTCCAGGCCTCGCCACTGCCTTTACGGTAGAGGCTAGTTCCCATCGATGCAGAGAACGGTCAACTGAGCATGCGCAAGTACTCGTTGCCTCCGTTGTTTGGGTAGGTTAGGGTTAGGGCGGGGTTAGGGTTAAAGTTAGCTAATCAGACGCAGCGTAGGGGCGGGTCTTCCTAGAATCCTAGCGCCTGGATGCTACGCGGGGCGTGTGGAGGCGTGGTAGAGGCATTTCGCGCATGCTCAGTTGACCGTTCTCTACTCCATTTCCGTTCTCTGCATCGATGGGAACTAGCCTCTACCCTCACTGTCAGGTGAAAAGAAGCGGCTGGTGACTCCACATGTACAGGAGGAGGAATGTGGTAGTCTGCAGCCCTCCTCGGATCAACAGAGCGGGTGGAGCAGCGACCGGGACGGCTCGAAAGAGTGGGGTAATTGGCCGAGTACCATTGGGGAGAGAGAAAAAAAGAGGGGGGGGGGCAAAGAACGTCTGTCACAGGCATTTCCCTGGATTTCAACCGTCTGTCACCAAATTAATGTACCAATTAATGTGGCGTTCTTATGAATCCCACGGCACTCCTAGGCAAGACACGCCCCGCGTAGCACTCAAGCGCTAGGATTGGCCAGATCGGCCAGTACTCGTTGCCTCCGTTGGTTGGGTTGGTTCAGGTTAGTGTCAGGGCGGGGTTAGGGTTAAGGTTAGCTAATCAGAGGCAGAGTAGGGGCGGGTCTTCCTAGAACCCTAGCGCCCGGATGCTACTCGGGGCGTGTCTTGCCTAGAAGTGCCGTGGGATTCATGACAGCGCCGGACTTCCAGTGATAAAGGCGGAGCAGTTGCATGGCTAAGGGGGAGCACTTCCTGGCAGTTTGAAGGGGGGAAAAAAAGAAAGCAGCTCAAACACCAAGACCTCTGGAGATATAAGTATTCATATAACTTGCTTCTCAGGCAGACGTGAATGTAATATTTTAGGGGATGGAGTCAGAAATCACAGGCCGACTCTCCGCTGCTGTCGGTGGTGATGCACAACGGGCCTTGCGTCCAACGAGAGCTGATCCGGTCTCCGTTTGGGCTCCGCGGTCTCATTGGAAAGCTGTGGGGTGCCGATCAGGCCAGTTACCCCCAGATCAAGAGCTTCCGGGCTGGGGAAAGTGGATGAAGGCACAGGAAAACGACGTAGCTTACCTTTACGCACTTCCACATATCATGTATGCACATGGTGGTGCCAACAGATCCGACTGTGCGTATCTGTATTTTTTCATTCAATTAATTTTTGGTTTTTTTTGCAATTTCATAAAACAGGGGTTTGAATTACAGGCCATTCATTGCACAGAAACGACCAAGTTAATGTATAAGCAGAGGATATGTAATTGAATTATGAGTGATAATTACTGAGTATTACTATAGTGCGTAAAATATGTGCTTTTACTCAGTAATTACCAGTAATTGGTAATACTGGCAATTAGACTCAGTAATTAGCAGGCGTGCTAGCTCAGATACATTTATTTTACTCATACATTGCCTGCTTATATGTGTGTGGTGAGTGGCCTGTAATTTATCGTGGTACCCAACAGGGGAAATGGATCTGGTGTAAAGCCCCCGTTGGGTAATTGCAGTTTCATAAATACCCTAAATGCACTTAGAAGAGCTTTGAAACACGTGACAACAAAACAACATTTTAAGCATGTTGATTTATTGCTTTACAGCTGAATTCCAGATTTGTCTCCATTAATGAAGAGTTGTTCTATCCATCTGGACCGTGGAGTCCGACTCGATGACCCTAACGGGCGTCTTCACCGTGGCTGGAGGTGACCCAGCCTTGAGGTGTTTGACCAGGTAGGATGAAGACTGCTGCAGTGGCAAACCCATTCCTACTCAAGGAGGAACAAGGGTTGAGACGTGATGATGATGATGATGAGGATGATGATGATGATGACGATGATGATGATGACGATGATGATTATAGTGACGCTTCTGCTGGACAGGTCATCTGCCGATTCTATAAGCAATATTAGAGTAGAAGAAGTAGAAGAAGAAGAAGAAGAAGAAGAAGAAGAAGACAACGAATAAAGCCACGTTATTTTGGCATGGTACAGGTTACCATGACATTTATTTTCTGCATTTTTCTTTTACTTTTTTTAAATTTCCCCCTTTTCCCCCCAAAAATTACCCTCTTTTCCGAGCTGTCCCGCTCTCTGCTCCACCCCCTCTGCCGATCCGGGGAGGGCTGCAGACTCCCACATGCCTCCCAGGACACATGAGGAGTCGCCAGCCGCCTCTTTTCACCTGACAGTGAGGACTTTCACCAGGGGGACGTAGCGCGTGGGAGGATCCCGCTATCACCCCTCCCCCCCACCTTCGCCCTTCCCGCTGAACAGACGCCCTGACCGGCCAGAGGAGGCGCTAGTGCAGTAACCAGGACACATACGCTCATCAGGCATCTCTACCGCAAACACGGCGAATTATGTCTGTAGGGACACCTGACCGAGCCGGAGGCAAGACGGGGATTCGAACACCCGATCCTCGTGTTGGTGGGCAACGGAATAGACCGCTACGCTACCCGGCGCCCCTTGTCTTCTGCATTTAACCCATCCTACTGAAAAGTGTCAGTGGGCAGCTGCAGCACCCGGTGACCACCTCCAGTTCTTCTTTCCACTGCCTTGCTCAGGGGCACAGGCAGGAGTATTAACGCTAGCACGTCTTTTTTTGATGATGGGAGGAAACCGGAGCACCCGGAGGAAACCCACACAGACACGCGGAGAACATGCAAACTCCACACAGAAAGGACCCGGGGCGGCCTGGGGTTCGAACCCAGGAACCTTTCTTGCTGTGAGGCAACAGCGCTGACCCCTGGACCACCGTGACGCCCAAGTGTTCCCATATAGTTTGATGTAATGTGTAACACATTGGCTGCTGCACCCTGGTTGTAGTTCTCACCACCAGGGGGAGGGGCGGATCGGGGGAATCACGGATGTCCGCTTTATTACGTGTCTGCTGGCTTCACATCAACGATCACTGGGTCGAAGGCTGACCAGGGACTTGCCCCCACAACCCCAAATCTGCTCCCCAATCAAAACTGCACTCAAACTCCCTGCGCTCGACCTCATCCATGCGTGGGGAGGTAAAACCTCACACCGCTGAGGGAGCCGGAGAAAGGAGGTGATGGAGAGCCCCGTTCACCCGCCTGGCTGTTGCCACGCTGCTGTCGAACCAGCTCACACCGTGCAGACCGCCGAGTCTCGCATGCTGTTAATTGCACCAACGAAGAAGAGCTGCTGTATTAAAACGCGACCGACTCGCGTGGGCGTCCAACTCGACACCTGCGCTGTCGGGGGCCATGTTGACACCCGAACACACACCCTTCCCGTCCTATAGGCTGCAGAGGCATCTGTTGGTCCAGTTTGCTGTTTTGGTTCTGCTTATCTTAACGCCCTGCAGGACGGGGTCACTTCCCGATTCGCTGCCATGAAGCGAACATCGGATGAGGGGCAGCTCCCCGACTCCCGCCGAAGAGGAGGAGGGAGGGAGGGAGGGAGGGCGCTCCGTTCACCGGGGATGTGCCGGCTCCCATGGAAACCGCCGCTGATGGCACCAATTGTGGCATCCGCGAACGGCTGCGGCGTTGAAGACCGTGTTTATCTACAACTGTGGCTGAATCACGAGCATTAGCACGAGATCCAGGGAGAGTCCTCACACAGCCGGCAAATGTGTTACACGCTCAATAGGCAGCCTCCTTATGTGAGGGGGGAGAGGGCGAGAGGGAGAGAGAGCGAGAGAGAGAGAGAGAGAGCTAGAGGGAGAGAAGGAGAAAGCGAGAGAGAGAGAGAGAGAGAGAGAGAGAGAGAGAGAGAGAGAGAGGGAGAAAGCGAGAGAGAGGGAGAAGGCGAGAGAGAGAGAGCTAGCTAGAGAGAGAACGAGAAAGGGAGAAAGCGAGAGAGGGAGAGAAAGCAATAGAGCACAATAGATAGAGAGAGAGCAAGCGACAGAGAGAGGGAAAACGAGAGAGAGAGGGAGAAAACGAGAGAGAGAGGGAGAGAAAGCAATAGAGCACAAGAGATAGTGAGAGCAAGCGATAGAGAGGGAAAACGAGAGAGCGGGAGAAAGTAAGATAGAGCAAGAGAGCTAGCCAGGGAGAGAGAGAGAGAGAGAGAGAGAGAGAGAGAGAGAGAGAGAGAGAGAGAGAGAGAGAGAGAAAGCAAGATAGAGCAATATATGTAGAGGGAGCGAGATAAAGGGATAGCGAGAGAGAACGAGAAAGCGAGAGAGCTAGCTAGAGAGAGAGAACGAGAGGGGGCGAAAGCAAGAGAGAGAGAGAGAGAGAGAGAGAGAGAGAGCAAGAGAGAGAGAGAGCAAGCGACAGAGAGAGGGAGAAAACGAGATAGAGCGAGAGAGGTAGAGCGAGAGAGATCAAGCGATAGAGAGAGGGAAAGTGAGACAGACCGAGGGAGAGAGAGAGAGAGAGAGAGAGAGAGAGAGAGAGAGAGAGAGAGAGAGAGAGAAAAGCTGACAGACACATTTTCAGAACGTACTGAACGAGGCCCGGGCAGCTCTGCCAGACAGTGGAACAGCGTACAAAGCGGGTAGATCACCAGCGGGAAAGCAGCGCCGCTTTCCGCTGCAGCGTTTCTAAGCCTTCCTATATAGATGCCGTGCATGTTTACCTGAGCAGACATAAACCGCTACACAACTCAGACCCGGACCGGCTGAGCACCACATGCCTACTCTTCAATGTCTGGTTCTGGTGTGAACACACTACACGTCTGTCTCGGCGGGGATGCTGTGCACAAAGGCACATGGGCACAGAAACAATACTGTGAGGAAGAACAATCCGGAGCATCTAACGTGTGTGGAAAAAGGCACCTGCGTACCGCGGCGTGGGTTGACTCCGGCGTGAGCAGAAGGCAGACGCGAAGAGGAACAGAATGAGTTGTCAACCATCGCCACGGGGGGCGACCCCGCCGAAAGGGAAACCTTTTGCCTTCCTGATTGTGGGCCTTCTGGTGGGGTGAGGAGGAAGGGGGAAGGGGGGGGGGGCTGAGTGGTCACAGAAGGGTCCAAGATGCCCCGCAGCTTCTGGTTGGCAGACTCGCTCGGGGTCTGTAGGGAAAACAGAAGGCGCGCTTTGCCCTCCCCACAGTCGGCGTGCTGCCTCTGCTGAGGATGCCTTTACAACCCTCGGAGCGGCTGCGGCCGCGACACCGCCCCCTAGAGGAATGGAGGTCAGGTGCGTCATGTTGGTGCTGGCGCTGATTTTTGAAGTGCAGTTGCTCTTCTCTGAGGGATGCGAGGTCGATCAATCAAGTCCAGGGTTACTGATAAGGATGCAGACTATTGAAGTGTCTGCTGATATGTAACGCTATGTAATTTCATTGATCCGTTTTGGGTGATACCGATGTGGTCCAATGTGTTTTGGTTTCCACCAGTGCAGTTTACCTATTATCATTTTCCCCCCTTTTTCTCCCCAATTGTACCCCCACTCTTCTGAGCCGTCCCGCTCTCTGCTCCACCCCCCTCTGCCGAACCGGGGAGGGCTACAGACTACCACATGCCTCCTCCCATACACGTGGAGTCGCCAGCCGCTTCTTTTCACCTGACAGTGAGGAGTTACACCAGGGGGGGCGTAGCACATGGGAGGGTCCTGGATGTGGGCCACTTCAGGCAATGATGCGGCACTGCTGGCCTTCTTCTGGCCCTGACAAAATGGACGTGAGCCGGAAGTGGCCCACATGTATAACAGCAAATATGGCCCAAATATCACAAAAAAATTGGGGCCACCTTTGGCAAATATGTGGCACATGCGGCATCGCTATGGCTCGGTTCCGGCCCAGATCTGGCAAACAGGAGCGGACCACCCAAGTGCCATCATTCCACGTGACATGTGGGCCGGAGGAAAGTGTCGGTGTGGGACGGGTCCCGGCCACGGCAATTTTGCTATCTGGGTCACACTATTCCCCCTCCCGCCCGAACAGGCGCCAACACCGACCAGAGGAGGCGCTAGTGCAGCGACCAGGACACATACCCACATCCGGCATCCCACCCACAGACACTTGTGTCTGTAGGGATGCCCGACTAAACCTGAGGTAACACGGGGATTCGAGCCAGCGATCCCCGTATTGGTAAGCAACGGAATAGACCGCCCCGCCACCCGGACACCCCCCCCCCCATTACCTACTATTATACTGTTAACTGTGACAATGTGATGAGATGTCTTAAAACAACGCTTTATTAGTGCCTGTTTTGCACTGTCCCCTTGTGTTACGCTTAAAGGGATTAACAAACATTACTTCAGGATAAATGGTGGAAGATGTAACATTTATTGTAGCGCGTTTTCCAACATCTTTGTCCAACATGTGTTCCTACGACCAGTCGCTCCTGAAAGCCTCCCTGTAAAACGCTGCACATCACACCCTCACCGGCACACCGTATGCCGTAGATATCAAACGGGCCCACATGTCTTTGCAGACTGTAACGTGTCCTGTCTTTCCATTGGTTGCCATGGAAACATAATTAATGCATCACCACAACGGTGTGACATGCCGTGCATAATCTGACCATGTGTCCCGTTATCGATAACACTCAGCAGAAGGCCGGCTGACATGTCATGCGGCCCTGGATACTGGACTGGCTGTGGTTCTGTGATGGAGCCCAACGAGGGGCAAAGAAAGCAAGTGGGTAAGATAAGATAAGATAAGATCAGCTAAGATAAGATAATATAAGATAAGGTAAAGTAAGATAAGGTAAAGTAAGGTGAGGTAAGATAAGATAAGATAAGATAAGGTAAAGTAAGGTAAGATAAGATAAGATAAGATAAGAAAGATAAGGTAAAGTAAGGTAAGGTAAGATAAGTAAGATAAGATAAGGTAAAGTAAGGTAAGATAAGATTAGATAAGGTAAGATAAGATAAGATAACGTAAAGTAAGGTAAGGTAAGATAAGATAAGATAAGATAAGATAAGGTAAGATAAGATAAGGTAAAGTAAGGTAAGATAAGATAAGATAAGATAAGATAAGATAAGAAAGATAAGGTAAAGTAAGGTAAGGTAAGATAAGTAAGATAAGATAAGGTAAAGTAAGGTAAGATAAGATTAGATAAGGTAAGATAAGATAAGATAAGGTAAAGTAAGGTAAGGTAAGATAAGATAAGATAAGATAAGATAAGATAAGGTAAAGTAAGGTAAGATAAGATAATATAAGATAAGAAAGATAAGGTAAAGTAAGGTAAGATAAGATAAGATAAGATAAGATAAGGTAAAGTAAGGTAAGGTAAGATAAGATAAGATAAGATAAGATAAGATAAGGTAAGATAAGATAAGATAAGATAAGATAAGATAAGATAAGATAAGGTAAAGTAAGATAAGATAAGATAAGATAAGGTAAAGTAAGGTAAGGTAAGATAAGATAAGATAAGATAAGATAAGATAAGATAAGATAAGATAAGATAAGATAAGATAAGATGGTTTAATCAGTTCATCTTGATACAGCGTTTTTTGACAGATACGTTTCACCACTCAGCTAAATGACGTCTTCGGGGCAAACTGCCTGCAGGTGTCCCCACCCTCAGGAACAAGACAGCGACATAACGACCCAAACCATATGCAAATATGGGTGTGAAACTTAATTAGTTTCAATGGCCATTTGCACTATTCAGAGAAGATTTGGGAATAGTTGCAATCACAAATAAAGGTTGTGTGCAGATGAACCGCTTCAGTGACTGTCGGAACTGCGGGTCTGCGTGGGCTAGCACAGGGGCGGCTAACCATGTGCGATGGAGAGCCATGTGTGTGTGTGCAGGTTTTCATTCCACACCAGGTGATGTCACTGATTAGCAACCCTTCAACCAACGAGGGAGATTGGATCAGTGAAGTCACCTGGTGTGGAGTCCGGCCGGAATGAAAACCTGCATAAACACGGCTCTCCGTGGCACACGGTTAGCCACCCCTGTGCTAGCAGTTACGATGGCCTGCCCCGCTTCCACATCCTGTCACACCACCCTCCTCCTCGGGGGCAGCTCCAGGCAGCGTCGTGGTCTCCGGGCCCACCGGATGCAGCAGACCAGGCTCTCCCAGCCGATCCAGCGCCAGCTCTCCCAGCCATCAAAGGAAGACACAAACTTAGAGGCAGACCTGGACAAAGACACTGCATGCACGGTGCTGAGTGAGGCCGCCGTAAAGGTGAATTTGTGCCGCCATCTCCCCACACCGGAAGTTATAAGATGAGATGAGATGAGATGAGATGAGATGAGATGCGATGAGATGTGTTGAGATGAGATGAGATGAGATGAGATGCGATGAGATGAGATGCGATGAGATGAGATGAGATGAGATGAGATGCGATAAGATGTGTTGAGATGAGATGAGATGAGATGAGATGAGATGAGTTGAGTTGAGTTGAGTTGAGTTGAGTTGAGTTGAGTTGAGTTGAGTTGAGTTGAGTTGAGTTGAGTTGAGTTGAGATGAGATGAGATGAGATGAGATAAAACATACTTTGTTGTCTCACAGGGACAGTTGTCTTGGGCTCCAAACCACTGCATCACACAGCACACTTGCTAACACCACAACGCACATGCTACACATGTTGCATAGAGGGAATGCAGAGTAGGGAAAGCTTACCCTACACTGTGTACATGTACAGTATAGTATGCATGGTGTGACATGAGTACAGACATACAATTGTACTCATAAAAGTACATATATATATATATATATATATATATATATATATATATATATATATATATATATATATATATATATATATATATATATATATCGGTACACACAGAGGAGAATAATATCGAGAGTTTTGTTGACCATGACAATGTGCACATGTGACATGGCGCGCATGTAGCATAGCTTCGAAATGTTAGCCGTGTTGCTAACAGTGTCAGAAGTAACACACCGTTGCAGCAGATCGGTCTCATCTCTTCATATTTAATGAGTGAAGGATGAAAAATGAAAGTTTACCTGGACACCCCAACATGGTCCCCCACACAGCTTCCATCACAACGGTTTGAATTAGAGACAGAAAAGTGTAAAGCTGTCTGCATGACTGACACCGTCTACCAGATGAAGTTTAACTTTTGTTTAAAAGGACATTGACGGAGCACATTGCTCATTAAAGAGCCACGGATGCACACCCTCGCAGCCATCGCTCATCCCTAAGTAATGCTAATGCTGATCCGGCTTGAACTTCCGGGGTCTGAGCGAACGAGTTGTGGATGTGATCTATTTACTTATTCTTGGCAAAAAAGGCATTTAGGAAACAAAGAAGCACCAGGCGGGCTGCCATATGCAGTGCATCATTTATTTATTTCTTTTCTTTTCTTTTCTTTTCTGCAGCCTACGGCTAAATGAAATAACAGTGAAGGAAACTGCAATATCCCAAGACGCCGGCACAGAACTCCTGCTTCAGGTGAGGCTCAGGATGTGTCTTAATAATGCATGCAGCCGTGGAAATTCTGACAAAACGACGAAATAAACGTCTATTTTAGAGAGGAGAACCCATTGTATTCGGGTTGAGCTTGAAAATGACAGTTCTGTGCATGTGCATGCGGGAAAGTTGCAGCCGTTAACCAAACCCGGGTGGCCAGGCCTGCTCCGAGGCGGGCCTGGCCTGCTCCGAGACGGGCCTGGCCTGCTCGGAGACGGGCCTGGCCTGCTCCGAGACGGGCCTGGCTTGCTCCGAGACGGGCCTGACCTGCTCCGAGACGGACCTGGCTTGCTCCGAGACGGGCCTGGCCTGCTCTGAGACGGGCCTGACCTGCTCCGAGACGGGCCTGGCTTGCTCCGAGACAGGCCTGACCTGCTCCGAGACGGGCCTGGCTTGCTCCGAGACGGGCCTGGCCTGCTCCGAGACGGGCCTGACCTGCTCCGAGATGGGCCTGGCCTGCTCCGATACATGCCTGGCCTGCTCGGAGACGGGCCTGGCTTGCTCCGAGACGGGCCTGGCTTGCTCCGAGACGGGTCTGACCTGCTCCGAAGCCGGCCTGGCCTGCTTGGAGACGGGCCTGGCCTGCTCCGAGGTGGCCCTGGCCTGCTCCGAGACGGGCCTGGCCTGCTGGGAGACGGGCCCGGGTGGCGGTGTTAACCGTGACCTTGCGGTGGCCGTTGTCCACATTACATTTCAGCAGGTTGGCTGTGAATTGTGTTGACGACTAAGACATGGGTGGAGGGGGCTGGGTGTGGGGGTGAGGGGGCATGTCAATAGGTGCGTATGGATTTCCAGTCAGGCGTTTTGCTGATTCCCCGTGCCGAGCCGCTGGTCAATACGGCGCAGAGCAGAGCTGCGGCCTCTCCACCGGCTTTATTGACTTCCGGTCTGCGTTTGACCCCCGTCTCGTTTTCTGTTTTTCTCTGCACGTGATGCCTCTCCGAGGCCTTCTTTCTAAATAATGAAGGACGGTGTTGCACAGAAACTCGGGGTGGAGACGTGTTCTACTGAAGTTGGGGTTCTCTCGCTCCTAATGAATTCCCTCTTAGCTTACATAAGGCTCTGCCCTCCTTCTATGACAGCTTATAATGCTTCACTGTAAAGCCGTTAATTGCTTTTTATGTTTTGGATTTGTTTCCCTGTTTTAATCCCCAATTGTCAACTTGACCAATTACCCCACCCTTCCGAGCCACCCCGGTCATTGATGCATCCCCTCTGCCGATCCGGGGGTGGGGGTGGGGCTGCAGACTACCACATGCCTCCCCCGATACATGTGGAGTCGCCAGCCATGTCTTCTCACCTGCCAGTGAGGAGTTTCACCAGGGGGACGTAGCTCGTGGAAGGATCATGCTATTTCCCGCAGTTCCCCCTCCCCCCTGAACAGGTGCCCCGGCCGACCACAGGAGGCGCTGGTGCAGCGACTAGGACGCATACGCACATCCGGCTTCCCGCCCGCAGACACGGCCAGTTGTGTCTGTAGGGACGGTCGACCAAGCCGGAGGTAACACATGTTGGTAGAAAGCCGTTAATTTCAACCACATTTACATGATCACAGAATAAAACTAAATAAGACCATTGGCGTACCGGGTCTATTTCGCTGCCTACCAACACAGGGATCGCCGGTTCAAATCCCCGTGTTGCCTCCGGCATCCCTACAGACGCAGTTCGCCGTGTCTGCAGGTGGGAATCAGGAGGTGGGTATGCGTCCTCGTCGCTGCACTAGCGCCTACTGTGGTCGGTCGGGGCGCCTGTTCAGGGGTGGAAGGGGAACTGGATGGAGGGAATAGCGTGATCCTCCCACGTGCTACGTCCCCCTGGCGAAACTCCTCGCTGTCAGGGGAAACGAAGCGGCCGGCGACTCCACCTGTGGTAGTCAGCCCAGTATCACGCCAAAGTGTGCAACACACTCGCCGCTCCAACGTGTTTGCCTGCGCTCAGGCGTGAAAAGTACATGCGTGTGTGAAGGTGCAGTGCCAGCAGGGGGCGATGATGAACTCAATGCCAGCAACTCCCCAGGAAGGAAAACAAGCATACAGCATTTTCCAAAAATCCCTCCCCCAACCCCAACCCTAATCCCTAACCCTAATCTGCCTTCACCTCTTAATCATCGCCCCCTGCTGGCACTGCACCTTCATACATGCGTGTACTTTTCACGCCTGAGCGGAGACAAACCGTGACACTGACACGTTGGACCGGCTGGTGTATATTACACGCTTTGGGGTGATACCGGGTAGTAGTCTGCAACCCGGATCGGCAGAGGGGGTGGAGCAACGACTGTGACGGCTCGGAAGAGTGGAGTAATTGGCCAGGTACACCTGGGGAGAGTATATAAGAATAAATAAATAGACTATGGTTCATCAGTCGCCTCTCGGCCGGTGTAATTGTGGCCTGGAGCAGAATGCTAACCCCTGCACATGTATATGTACAAATATGTCCGTGTGCTTAACATGTTCCTGCGGTGCTGGCACCTCCCAGCGCATGAGAAATGAGCTCACGCGTGCTCCAGCGTTTTACTCGAAACCCCAGACTCCCCCCGTCCTCCAAGCAGCCCGGCTTTATTTCGACTGCTATCTGGCACGGCGAGCTGCAAACGCCGACGTGAAAACAAGCGCGCCGCCGCCGCTCCTGACCTTTCTTTAATTACCCGTGGACTATTTCTGTCTCCCAAACCCTCCTGCCTTTCAAGCCTCGGGTGCAAGTACCTCTGCCAAGAGGACCGCACACATCTGGAGCGAGGGAAGGCAGAGCAGAGATGAAGTGGCATGTGTTTCCCTCTCCGCGAAACCCACTCGGCGGGGGGATTCGGATGCCAAGGGCAGAAATCTTATTAGCTCTTCGACGGGATGAGTTACTAAAAATGCGGTCCGGGCGCTCAGACACTTGTTTCTGGGCCAGCGTTTAGAGAGCGAGCACTGATCAGCGCAGAGGGTAGTTTGGCGAAATTAAGATAGAGGTCCAAGTTTGCCCGTCGGGTGACCTCTCACCCCAGCCCCCCTACGTGCACGTGAAACCCCTTAACGCTTCTTCTCGAGGCGAACGGCAGTACGGCGGCTCGGAGAGGAAGTCGTCGGTTGGTAGGACGCCTGAAAATGTGCCAGGTCACTGACGGCGCGTCACGGCGTGCTGTTAGTGAGTGCGTGGAATGGCTGCCGGGTCCCAGTGGGGGGGGGGGGGGATTGCGAGCGATAGCTTAGCGCATCACTTTCCTAGGCGTGTGTTTGTGTGTGTGTCGGCCTTGTGATAGACTGACGATCTGTCCAGGGTGTCTCCCCGCTTTGCTGCCCAACGACTGCTGGGATCGGCTCCAGCGTCCCGTCCTATGACGCTGATATCAGAAGCATTCTGATTCTGATTCTGATTCATCATCATCATCATCATAGGCGGTCACTCGTGGCGAGTATGACCGTCCTCCTTCCGGGTCCATCTGGATCCTCGGGCAGCCGTAGAAGCCGATCCTGGAGCCGCGTAATGAGAGGCCGACTGCGCGTGACACCTTCTTTACGTGGAGAAGGCTGACGCGCCTGCAGCCACCACAGGGTCCTCGGCAAGGGGTGGCCGGAGTCCAGTGACATGGAGAACCAAGACGATTGGGGGTCTTCGTTGGATCGTGCTTCTTCCGGAACCTCCCCCTTGACCTATCCACCTTGGGTGACCCTACCATGAGCCAAGCTCCGGGCGCCATAGCTCTTGGGGTCATTGGTACCAGTGGGACTTTGCAGCATCGACCTGATGGCGCTAACTGGAAGGATTGGTGGAGGGAGGAGGGGGATGGGGAAGGGTGGTCCCTTGGCTTTCATGATTACTGACCGAGTGTAAAGTTCAGATGGGGGGGGGGTTGGGGTGAACCAATTACTTGGCCGGGCTGATTAGGGATGCGTGAGAGTTCTGCTTTGCGCTGGGCGGCGAGGGCGCTGCAGCGGGATGGGTATAGATCCAGCCGGTGTCCAGGAAACCCGGGTTAAAACCTCCTCGCCGACATTAGAAGACTGGACCAGCTGAGGACTCGGGTGGGTTTTCTCTTCAGAGACGGCAGCCGTTCAGACAGGTGCCAACAGGTCCTCCATCCGTCCGTTATCCAACCCTCTTATACTAATTAGGGATGCTGGAGTCTATCGCAGTGCTCAGTGGAGGAGGGGAGACACCAGTCCATCTCAGGGCCGCCATAGTCACACATAGGGACAACGTAGTGCGTCTGATTCACCTGACCGACCTGTCTTTGGACTGTGAGGGGGGGGGGTAACCGGAGCACCCGGAAGAACCCCACACAGAAACGGGGAGAACATGCCAACTCCACACAGAGAACGACCCCGGACGGCTCCCCAAGGTTGTCCAACCCCGGGGTTCGAACCCAGGACTTTCTTGGCGCGAGGCGACCACGCTAACCACTGAGCCACCACCAACAAGTCGTGTCTGGGAATAATAGGAGTCAAAGGCAAGCTATATAAGAGAAGTGTACCTCAACCCAGCCTGCGGTTCTTGAAGTAGGAGTAAAGATATGTTGTGTTGATGAGATTGTAATTGATTCATTATTCCTTCCACACTTCCTGTTCTCCTCTGTGTTCCGGCTCTAATGGTCAAGGTGGGTGGAAAAGAAATAAAACTATATCTCCTCCGGTAAATCTCAGGCCCATCACCGCCCCCTCAGAAGCATCCAGGCTCAGCCAAACCACCCCGGCAGGACTTGGGGGCATATGGCCCAGGAGCGCACCCAGAGTCAGCTAGCACAGATGCGCAGCGCCGAGGGTGGAGAAGAACGCGTACATACGAGCCTCTGGTGCAATTTAACACACCGGAACCACCCACCCGCCCGCTGCGTCGAGAGCAGGCGCGCACTTCCGGTGACGCACGCCTTAACGATCTCTTCGCCGAGTGCGACGTCTTGAGTTGATGCAGTCGGAGGACAGTAGGGGGAGCTAGTGGACAAGGTAGAGACTGTAGGAGGGGAGAAGGAGTGCGACGTGGGTTGTTCAAGCAAAGAAGCGTATGCTAGCACACGTGTGTCTTCGAGTGGTCTCTTAGCGACGCAACAGCTCCGCACTTGCCGCCTCCTCATCCAGCACCACTTAAGGGCACGAGCCCCGTCGATCACCCTCCGCCAATTGGACTTGATTGCCTTGATGGGGTGCATGTTTTACATCATGCAACACGGTGCGGGGGGGGGGGGAGCAGGAGGAGAGGGTCGGGAAGGTGACGGGAGGTCACAGGCTCTGATTTCTTTGATGCAGGGGTCAGCGATGCTCTTGCGTGGTGCAACTTCAGAAAAGCCGAACTTCGGTACTGAAAACGATCCACTTGGTGTCTAATGTCGTCCTGCATAGTGGACATTACACAAAACGCCTATATCCGAAGACATGGGGCCTATTTGGCTCCCATTAACCCCCCTCCCCTCCCCCCCCACACACACACGCCCCACACACAAACACAGCCATCTATTATCAACACAAAGACACACTTTTCTACTTACAAGTCACTTTGTCTTCCTCTAGTTTACGCGGATTTGTGTCCTTAACTCTTAAGTGTGCACGCTTTAAATGAGTCGCAATGGTCCCGCGTCACACTAATGCGACGCGACAGTATCTGCATCACATCATGAAGCTAAGCCTCTTGCAATTATTCCTTGGGATACATTCATATTCATAATCCAATTAGTTTTGACTCAAAGATAAGGGGCTGGGTTTTTTTGTGTGTGTGTGTGTTTTTTTTCCTGATACAAATGTGATTTATCCTGTTTGGGGGATTAAATAAGACTCTAAATGTTTGGCCTACAAGGATTGGGACCAGTTAAATGGAGTCAGAACCGCTGATTTATTTTCAGGGAAAATAAGACACTCAAGCATGACTAAGCTGTGTTTGTAGTATTACCCCCCCTCCTGCCGGAGAGACGGACGCGCACACACACAATCAGCCGCATGCACAGCAGCGGCGATGCGCACCCGCATGCACGTGCCTTTAATTTGCACTCAATGAAAACACACACGCACACACACGCATGTACACATGCACGGACGCACACCCGCATGCACACGTGCACGCACGCACATGTCTTTAATCTGCACTCCATGAAAACGCGCACGCACACGCGCACACATGCACGCACATCAGCACATGCAAGTGCACGTATGTGCACATGCACGCGCGCACACACGCATGCACGCACATTGACTTAACTGTTATTTAGCATCCTCCTCCGTGCTGGCAACACACAGACTTGCACATAACCAATCCTACGCACAAATGTTTGCCCCCCCGCGTGCGCGCGCGCGCACACACACACACACACACACACACACACACACACACACACACACACAAACATCGTCGTGTCGTG